>JAVLUZ010000452.1:0-93199 GCA_036768485.1 Mermis nigrescens
AAAGAACATTTTTAGTCAGATTTATAATTCTGATATTATTTTGATATTACGATCAGCGTTGATGAAATAATTTAGTATTTGCAATGGCCTGCAAGACAAATAAATATTAGATCCAAAGCACTTCACACCATTTCTAAATATAAACAAACGTGCCCAACTGGCGTATCTGGCTTGATATTATTATTATTATTATTCTTATTATTATTATTATTATTATTATTATTATTATTAGTTTATTATTATTATTATTATTATTATTATTATTATTATTATTATTATTATTATTATTATTATTATTTTTATTATTATTATTATTATTATTATTATTATTATTATTATTATTCTTATTATTATTATTATTATTATTATTATTATTATTATTATTATTATTATTATATTTATTATTATTATTATTATTATTATTATTATTATTATTATTATTATTATTATTATTATTATTATTATTATTATTATTATTATTATTATTATCATTATTATTATTATTATTATTATTATTATTATTATTATTATTATTATTATTATTATTATATATTATTATTATTATTATTATTATTATTATTATTATTATTATTATTATTATTATTATTATTATTATTATTATTATTATTATTATTATTATTATTATTATTATTATTATTATTATTATTATTATTATTATTATTATTATTATTATTATTATCATTATTATTATTAATATTATTAATATTATTATTATTATTATTATTATTATTATTATTATTATTATTATTATTATTATTATTATTATTATTAATATTAATATAATAATAATAATAATTATTATTATTTTTAATATTATTATCTGTTATTACTATTATCATTATTCTGGTACACTTTTAACTTAAGACCACGTTTAGACTCATAACCATGTGTGGGCAGCACCAAAATACGTGATGTGTGTGTGTGTGTGTGTGTTCAAAAAACCAATAAAAACGTATTTTTTACCATCCAACACATTTTAAACTTTAAAATGTGAACGGAAACTCCCCAGTGAGGGTGGAAAAATTTGCTTTGAATCAGTTTGTAGTCTTTAAATTGTAGTACGTTCGTATGTGGAAAAATAATTCTCCACAACAAAATATTTGAGATACTTACTAATGAAAATAGGAAAAAATGCATTTTTTCGCCCAGATTACACCCCTTATTTGGAACTTTATACCCCTATGAGTAAGTCCGACTTATAACCCTTATAAGCGGAAAAGTCGGGAGAAAAACTAGACAAAATCTGTTTTGAACACTATCTACTAGAGAGCAAAGTATAAACTCCTTGATCTAACTCCGTATGAATGTAAAAAGTTCACTGGTGAGCCGAGAGTAGCGTTTGAGCCTTTTTACGCTTGTGCTGGAAAGAATTTCCCAGGACTCATAAGCGGAGTTGGTGGCAGACAAAAGCGACGTCTAAATGTGTTTTTCACCTCAGATTCTTCATACTCTTTACACTGTCTCTGAAATAAGTCACTTCTCAAAAAACAAAAAAGGATTTGAGCTTACTAAAAATGTTTACGTAGAGCCAGATTAAACGGATTGAAAAGCTGAGCTAGGAAATTTGGTAACCGAACAAAATTTCAAAAAAGTATTATAACTTTAACGTAAAACATTACAGCTCTTTACAGTCCCGGTATTAATTTAAAAAAATGAAATCTATCTTTAAAAACTGCATGATACAGAAGTGCCCCAGTGTTGCTATAGGGGTGTACAGGTGTTAGGGGTCAATTATATAACAGGTACGCGCTAACGCGCTACTTGTGATTTTGGCTCAACCGCAATCCTACACTGACACGTTTTGACTAAACATTTTTTCCTCGAAAATTTTGTGGTCTTAATGGATAGAGCACGTCAAAACGTCGAAAAATATGGTTTTCGCAAGCTATGCTAACGAATTTTCCGAGATGTAGACGGATTTATGTGGGCTCCGCCCCTCCTCCCTTGACCGAATATACGGGCCAGTGTACACATACACAGAGGCGGATTTAGGGGGGCGAGGGGCGGCCGCCCCCCCCATTGGCGGAAAATAGTGCGCAAAATAAGCATTTTTGAGCGATTTTTAGCGATTTTTGGGTTAAAACGGCTAATTTTTCCGCCCAAGTCAGGGTTCCGCCCACCCCTTAGGGGTACCGCCCCACCCCCAGGGAAAATCCTAGATCCGCCACTGCACATACACACATACAAACTAACTCAGAATAGGTACCTACCGTCCTAAGTCAATTATTGGCATTATACACAACTAGTTGAGCCGCTTCGGCGCGTTGCCCGAGGCTGAACTTAGGCCTGATAGCTATATGGAATTGATATGTCTCTTGTATTTTTTATTTTTCAAGACTTTTGATGTTTTTGGGATATTTCTAAAAAAATTGTTGGTATAAACCATATTTTATTTTTTGGATTTTTTAAAATGTCTTTTGTCAACCATTTTTTTGATCAAATCCATATTTTTGACGTTACAGAATGGTTTTGAAAATTGTTTAGCCATAATCATATTTTTGATGTTCTGGGATGTTCTGGAAATTTTTTTAATAAAACCCATATTTTTGATGTTTTGGGATGTTTTGGAAAAATTTTTTCGTCAAACCATATTTTTGATGTTTTAGGATGTTTTGGAAAATTTTTTTAATCAAACCCATATTTTTGATGTTTTGGGATGTTTTGGAAAATTTTTTTCGTCAAACCATATTTTTGATGTTTTAGGATGTTTTGGAAAATTTTTTTGGTCAAACCATATTTTTGATGTTTTAAAAATTTTTGTTTGTTGTAGCAAAGGGTGTCATATATCACGTGATATCTCATATCACTCATATGTTATAGCTGATGGTATCTCCTATCTTATATCACTGCATGTTATGGCACAGACAGGGTATCTATATCACACCTATCTTATAGCATTGCCTATCTCGTAGCACAGGGTATCTTATATCCCATACTATCTTATAACATTGCCTATCTTGCAGCTCGGGGTATCTTATATCACTTCCTATCTTATAGCATTGCCTATCTTGTAGCACGGGGTATCTTTTATAACGTTCTATCTTATAGCATTGCCTATCTTGTAGCACGGGGTATCTTATATCACGTCCTATCTTATAGTATTGCCTATCCTGTAGCACAGGGTATCTTATATCACGTCCTATCTTATAGCATTGCCTATCTTGTTGCACATAGTATCTCATACCATGCCTATCTTATAAAATTGCCTATGTTATAGCATTATTTGGTTAAACCCGTATTTTGATGTTTCACAGTGCCGACCAATGCTATAACATATAACAATGTACATAGTGTCGCCAGGCATGCTCCCCTTGGCCGGGGTATCCCTATACAAACAGTATAAACTAAGTTTTGAAAAAAATAGCAAAAAATCGGCCATCTCCCGAAATCGTGGAGGCTTATAGCACAGGGGCCAAACCCCGCTCCTTCCCTGCCCAGGGCCAATGGGTGCGTTTGTCAAAATTTCAAAATCGCTACTACACCCCCATAGGTAGGCCGACCTCGGGCCAAAATTTCAACCCCCCATCTGCTATGGGGCCGGAGCCAACCCCGGACATACAAACACACTTTCACAAATATATAGTAGATTATGATGTTTGGCACCCTGAACCCGTAAACCCTACTTTAAATGAAATTTCTCATAAATTTATAATTTTTTCAAGATATCAGCATGCTGAATTTGGTGGAAATCAAGAAAAAACGATGTTTTTGTTCCTACACCGATTGTTCGGCCATTTCGACCACATCGTTTTGGACTTCAGAATATTCTAGCCTATGTGCGAAAAATCAGAGTTTAGCTCGGAGGAGTCGATTTCTAAATTTTGAAACAGCGTGCGACGTTCCCCATCTCCAAAACTTACGGGTATATATTGTTGAGAGACATATCAAATGTACTTCGAAATTTTTCAATACAATTAGTTTTTTTCCAGAGTTTGAGTTCTAGAACATAATGTAAATTAAGATTAACTAGAACAACCGGACAATTTTATTTGAAGTTTAAGCGCAAATTCGATCAGTATCAAGTCAGCATATCAAGCAGTATTGGGATTCTGCGATTACCTTTTATTCCACGTTTAGTCTATCGTCTCATTAAAAAATAGACACACAAATTAGGTTTTTAGAAAAAAATGTGAACGATATTCGATCCATACAAGAGCATGCATGGGGATTACCCCTTAATCTTTGAAAAACTCATAGCTTTACAGCGATTTTGGCCGAAAAACCATTGCTGTACCGCCTTTTTTGGGCTCAGATAATCAGCTATACAGCCTTTTGGGCTCAGAAAACTAGCTGAAAAGTCTTTCTTGAGCTCAGAAATGCTATTTAGTTGTCTTTTCTGAGTTTCAAAAGGATATCTGAACTCAAAAAGGAATTAATAGCTATTATTACTGCAAAAAAGCTATATAGCTATGCTTGTTAATCTAAAAAGGTAATATAGCTAGTTTTTCTCAGACCAAAAAGGCTATCTAGCTAATTTTCTGACCCTTTTACGAAGCACATAGCTATCTAGCAAGTTTTGGTTTCCACCCCCACAAAAGTTTGACCTTGCGCACCTATGATTCCATCTGAGGGCAAAACAGTACCGTATATGAGGCAATACTCAATCTCTGATTGTCCTATATTACATTTTTTGCTTTCTTATTGCCACTAAAATTGCTATAAAGTCTATTAAGTTATAGAGCAGCTTATATTCTAAGTTAGGGCTGACCAGTCTTCTGCAAAATAGTAGATTCCTCTTACACCTGCATAGCCAAAATTAACTGAAATTATTTCAAAAACTTTTTGCAATAGTTGCTCTAAAATTCAATATTTAAATATGGTTGAGCAATAGAGTTTCATGTAGCGCGCAGCTATTCCGAGAAGATGTCAGCTGTGTCTATAAAACAGTCAGCCGGAGAGCTCAATCGAGCTGAATTAGACTCGAAAATTCGTATAAAAAGCTGAAATAGCGTAGGAAAGCTTATGATTTGCGCACTTCTGCAAACATGTTTTGTTTTCTATTCATTTTAAGCCCTAATTTCGAAGTGTTTTTGCAATTATTTTTCTGTGTCCTTTAAATCGCAGCGTGACCCACTATGTTCCATTCTCAGACCGTACTAATTCACCGATTGTCCAGATCACCATGTACAGCATAGGGATCCTGGAGTGGGGTTAAACCCAAAAAATTTTCAAAAAGTGCCTTTTTCGGTCTAAAAAGGTCGGGTACACGTCAGAAATACTGTTTTTTAACGTTTCGGACAATGCTCGTTCTTCCTAAAACTTAAAAGCTTGAAACAAATTTGAATAAATTTCAAAAAAACGAGAAAAATTACAAAGTATTGTCAAAAAATGTGTCTAGAAGCGCCAAAAAATTTAACTTTTGAGCCAAAAATGAGCTAAAAGCGCTTAAAAAGGCACACTTTTTGCAACTTTTCCAAAAAATTGACAATGAAGGGGGTCGCAGCTATTTTGCGGAGGTCAGGGGGTCAGCAGCCATTCTGCGGGGTCGGACCCAATTCCCCAAGAACACGTATGGTCCCGATTCTCCGACCGTCCGGGTTCTCTATCTAATGACAAAACAAGTAATCTTTTGATTTCTGTGAATCCGCTTCCCGACCGTCCCAATTCTCCGACTATTCAATTTTCCGACTGTCTCGAATTTCCGGTCATCGTATAATAAAACGATATTTTAGAAATGTAAATTTCTCTTTCGTTCGTCCAGTCCCAGTTTGCTTTCCGTAATTTTTTTAATTTTTCACATTTAAATCGATTATGGTAAAGATTGAATAGCATGGGGAACAATGAAATGTATTCGTAAAACAAATACTGCTTAAATCGGAAATAGGTACTTACATATGTAAGTGCATTGAATATTTATTCATTCAGCTATTGTAACGAAAGGCTATCTCTGTTCTTGCTGTGCATCATTTAATCACTAGACGCAAAAGCAGTCAATTCAAATAGTATATTTATTTATTTAATTATTTACTTATTTATTTATTTATTTATTTATATTTTATTTATTTATTTATTTATTTATAAACATATTTTATTTAAAGTTTATTTAGTTCAATTAGCGAGCGACACAGTTTCCGATTTTCTGAAGACATGTAGTAACTATGGACTACAAGACTGAGTCTGCTTATCATTTATCTATGGATTTCATAGCACAAAATATAAGCACGTACTCTAAAGAAAAAAATATTTGTACATAGAAAATGACGTGTCTAGAGTAATTTTCTAACTAAGTATGCCCTAATAAATCTTCTACTTATTAACCTTTTTTGGGGGTCAAATGAAATTTCCTGTCCCAGGGGTTAAAAGTGTCGCAGTAATTTTTTGCCCGCAACGCATACGTTCCACAATATTTTATTTAAATGTATGTAATCTCAATAGGTACAAAGTTGGTGCGTCTATTTTTCTGGACGGCCCAAGGGGTGATGTATGTGTTAAGGTGACCATTAGCGCTACGGTAAAGCACAAGAATATTGAAAAAAACTTTCAATATATTTTTTCATGCATAGGATCAGCGTTGAGATCCAAAAGTTGATTCTTGAGTTATTGACTAGACAATTCGTTATTTTAATAATACAAATAATAACTGAACAAAATTTTGAATGTACAGGGTGTTCCAAAAAACGAATGCGGTTTGCTTTAATCAATAGACGAAAACCTTTGCAAAAAATCTTGCATTTCTAATCCGATGATCTATCTGTTCTTGCATAGCGCATTTGAACAAAAGTAGTTTTTTCATTGAATACAATGCGTAGTAGAAATGTATCACGTGTTTGCAACGCTGTAGCTTTTCAATCGAGTTGAACATTTTAGAATACGGTCTGCTAGTTTTTAATCCCATTTATCTAGCTGCTGTCTCTAAGTCTCTCGCACTATTCTGCTCGTTGGTTCGAGAGCTATTGAGCTTTCGCCAAAAGTCATTCCTTCAGGTCAATCACAAGTGCAAGCTTACTCTTAACCTGTTTGTTCAAGGCTACGATAGCAATGTTAAAACGAAAACAGAGAAGAAAAACTAGAATAGGAATCTGCGACTGGATGCGCTGCATTCTACAATAGGGACTCGATGTGTCAATAGGCGGGCAGCACCAAAATTCTGGGGGGGGGCTGCAAGATTTTTCAAAAATCAAAAAATGGTTTAAAAAATGGTGGTATGCACACTCGGGCGTGGGGATGGGGTTCGGGGGGCTATGCCCCTAGAAACCAAAATACTCCCTAGAAAGCAAAATACCTACAATTTTTTTTGTTATTTTTCGCAAGTTTTCGATGCCAATGGATAGTGCTCAATGAAAAACGTTGAAAAATCGTGTTTTTTCGCGATACCACCATTTTTAAGGCCAGTTTTTTACCTTCGAAAAATCTTGCAGCCCCAGAATTTTGGTGCTGCCCACTTATGGCCGTGTGGCGAAAGAAACCCTATGTTTTAACTTTCTTATCAAGCAATATCCATTGGAATCAAGAAAATTACGAAAAAGACAACAAAAATTTTAAAAATTGAATGACGGGGTTATTTTGCTTTTCTGGCTTTTCTGAGGGGAGGGGTGCACTGCACACCCCCCAACCATAGGTGAACAACATGGGAGGGGGTGTAAGATTTTTAAGGGTCAAAAATTGTTCTAAAAATGGTAGTATTAAGAAAAAACAGAATTGTTTTTACGTTTCTAATCGAGTACTATCCATTGGCGTCAAAAATTGCGAAAAAACGAAAAAATCTCATTAAAAATTGAATTCTGGAGGGAATTTTGATTTCTGGGGTATTTGGCCTTCTGAGAGGTTGCATACCCCAAATCCCTCCTTCCACGCCCACGTGTGGATGTGTCTACCTTCTTAATCAACGACTAAGCTTGACAACAGGTTTTCTTATTTTGCCATTGCTGACTGAATGATTGAGGAAATGATCTTTGGCGAAATCTCAATAGATCTCGAACCAGCAAACGAAATAATACGAAAAATTGAGAGGCAAACAGCTAAATAAATGGGCTTTCGAATCACGCCGTATTCTGAAATGTTTACTCGATCAAAAGCTACAACGTCGCAAACACGTGACTAATTTCATACCACACATTGCATGTATTTAATAAAAAACGACTTTTGCCCAAATGCGGTTGTAGTTACAAGAACAAGCCCAGCTTCGGATGCAAAACTTTGCAAGATTTTTACGATGGTTTTTGTCTATTGATTAAAGCAACCCGCATTCAAGTGAGCTAGTCGTTGGAAAGTTCAATAGTTGGATATAGGTTCCTTTTTTAAAACACCCTGCATATGACAAACAATAAACATTGACCAATTCGTATTGATCTGATATCACTTATTCACTGAGCGCGCTGATGTGCTTGTTGAATCTTTGACTGTATAATTTGATGCATCGGAACGACAGCCGAATTGCTCGATTTTTTGAAAGGGCTTAATTTGCCTATTAAAATCAGAAAATAACGGCGCAACTCTTTGTCTGTCGCTAGATAAACAAGAGGACACTGCCAGAATACGTAGAGTGGAAAGGAACGATATCAGATAGATAGAAATGGCGTTTTGCACTTGTACTTCCGAGTAATGAATTCCACCGAAATCGGTTATGATTGCAAAGAACATTAGCGTTGTGATTGCTGAAGCTTGTATACAGAGTAGTATTCTCTTCGTGAATCGCTATTGCAACCAGCCGTCATAGAACTCCTCCTTCGCTTTTTTATCGAACGACCGGTCATTAAGTACAAGGCGCCCATAGTTGTGAAGCAACCGGTTCCGAGTATCATAAACTTGTAAAAATCGCAGTTTTTGAAGCTTGACGAAAAAATCAACAATTCGGTTACTTGAACGACTGCATTAATTATCACTGAAAGTGTAGGGCAGATGAAAAGCAACGCCAGTGTTCTCGTCTTTGTGAAAATGAATTTGCATTTGACGGGGAAAACGACGGCGTAAAACCTATTGAACGCGACAACCGTATGAATAAAATTAGCCGAGTCTATGAGCACGTTTCCAATCAACAGCAGGATTTGATCAGCGTATTGCCCAGGTAGCTGAATATGACCAGAAACGTATAAAATGCCTACTGTGGATGAGATCAATATTATTAGATCGTGTAAGCCGATGACCTTGACCACTAGAAAGTACGGACTGGAATAATACTGCGAATTTATCACCATTATCAGAAGTGCTAATGCGTAGAACAGGGAAATGAATGTACCGACGGCAGCGTATGAGTAGGTAAAGAACCATGCTTGTTGATTGTCAATTATTGAGCTTGTAGTGTTACACATCGTAAATTCCAACGCCAGTTAATCGTGCATCAAGCCGAACAGTTCAGCCTGAAAACCATTTTAAAGTAAAAATATGTCAATTGCCTATTAAGTGAGAAAAAATCCATAAATTACATCCAAATAAGGAAATTTCTTCCAGTCAGCGATTTCGATTGCTTTTTGCGCTTTCTGAGATAGCAAAGCAAACAGTAGAGAAAAAGTGAGCATATGCGATATTCATTTTTCTAGCAAGCCTTACTGCAAAAGTCATTCTAAAAAAGCTACCAGATTTTAATTTGAATTGTGTGACATAGCCTATCCAAATCACGCTTACTTTTAGCTGTGAAATGAACTAGAGATATAAATGACTAGAAAAGAAAAAGCTCCGATGGAACAAAAAAGACGAATATACTTGGGATTTTGGAATATTATGGATGTAAAAGGAGGGATTAGGGAAAAGCTACCCAATTACATGCCTAAAATCGCGAAATCTGTTCAAAAAAAGATTTTCACTAAGCAACGCGAAAAATCAAATTACAGGGTGAGTACATTATTAGACTGTTTCACGACCAGAGAACTTGGCAAAAAACAAGACAGAAACACGTTTAACACAACCAATTAGTGACTTTAAACCTCCCAAAAAAGCTCAATATCGGTGTGAATAAATGCTCTGTGACGTGTACTTTGAAAGTACTTCATTTTTATTCTATTTGACCTATCCCGACTTCTAAGCGGAGAGAGTGGTGAACAGAACAAAAATGGAGAAAAACGTATATTTCACCATCCACCACATTGTGAATTCTGAACATCTGAACCAAAAGCCCCATTACGTGTAAAGTAATTCAATTTTAAGCCAGTTCGTAGCCTTTCGAATCGTAGTTTGTTTGTGTGTGGAAAACTTCTGTTTCGCAAAATATTTGACATACTTACCACTCAAAATGAGGAAAAAACGTTTTTCGTTGCCCATTTTACAACCCTAGATTCGAACTTTACACCTCTATAAATGACTCAATATTGCATTCTTTAAATGCGGCTTGCTGCGACGTGTAGCCACTAAATCAAGCCTTATATTTATTCTATTCAATTTGACTCGACTTATAATAGGAGAAGTTCGCGGAGAAATTTTAGACAAAATCTGGTTTTTTAAACCATCCACTAGAGTGCGAAGTTTAAACCCCTTGATCTAACTCCGTATGGAGTACAAAAATTTGCTGGTAAGCAGAAAGTAATACATACACCGTAGTACATTTCTATCAGAAAAAATTTTGTGGGACTCATAACAGGAATTGTTGAAAGGCATAAACAAGTCGAAAACACGACCAAAATATATTTTTCCACCTACAGATTTTCACACTCTTTACAGTCTCAATCGAGAACTAATGCGAAATTCAAAAAACAAAGAAGTTACATCTGGAGAATTTCTTCCTTTACAAATCTGAGCCGTTAAATCGTGTGAATAATTTATACTGTTGTCTTCAAGCCTTGGAACAAAGTGACAAACTTTGCTATATGTTATAACGTTAAGCCAAAACTTTACAGGGTTCCTTTCACGGTCAGTGTTGAGTGTAAAAAATTAAAAAACACTGGCAGCGAATTTATTTATTATCTTTCTTTAAAAAACGCACCTCCCAAATTTATCCCGTTATAGCTGTAGGGGGTGCAAAGGTGCTAGGGGTATCCTAGTATATTATATGTAGGTACGCGCTAATGTGCTTTCTATGATTATCTCTTTGAATAATCTATCTAAATAAATCATCACTAATTATAAAAGCTAGAAGCAAAAAAATGATTACTCTTTTTCCCAGGCCGCAGAATATACTTCGGTTTTTCGCGTCGCTTAGAGAAGTATGATTTTGACAGATTTTCCGACTTTAGGCATATACATACGTAGCTTTTTCCTAGTCTCTCCTTTTACGTCCTTGATAATCCTCAATCCCAAGTATATTTGTTTTTTTGCACCATCGGAGCCTTTTTCTTTGCTAGTAACTCAGTTTTAATTAGCATGATTTGAGTAAATCAGTCAGTGAACACGTACACGTACAATAACATGCCTCAAAAATGACAGCAGTCCAAGAACGTGGAAAATAATATCGTTCTGAACATCATCATTATCTTTTTTAAACAAGACAGCCTTATCTTATTTAGACAGAATAAAGGTTTTCAGGATAAGCTTTGCGCAATTATCGGGTTTAAAGAACACTTAGGCTCAGATTTGTAATCCTGACGTTACATTGAACATTTTGAAAAAATTGAACTTCTGCAACACTCTGAAACTTAATTTGATTTTGAGTGTCAACTTTACACAACTACTGGGTCTAAAGAAAAGATACAGTCAGATCCGTAATACTGACCTTACGGAATATATTTGGAAAAATTTCACGTTTTGCAAAACTTTAGAAGTAAAATAAGTTTGTATTATAAACTAAACACAGTGCAAACTTTCCACATTTTCTCAGGGCTGTATCCAGGGGAGGCGGACGGGGGCCTGCACCCCCTCCCCGAAATGGAAAATTTTTTGTTCTCCCCAAGGGTCCCCCAAAATGAAAAATGAAAAATATATGAAGTGCGTCTGAAACACCGCCAAAACAGGTTTTTAGCGTACTTTTAAGGTAGTAAACTCAAAATTTTTCGGCGCTTCGCGTCGGATTTTTTTATATATAGTTTTGTCTTCTAAAGCGCTAAAAATTGTTCAAATTTGACTTAGACATATAGAGCATGTCAATTTTTTTCCACCGCTGTGCGCTGGATTCATTGTTCAGCTGTACTTTTTGTCTTCTAGCTCACTCAAAACAACTCAAATTTGTGTTATGACATGGGAAACTTGAAATTTTTCCGGCGGTTCGCGCCGTATTTATTGTTTATGTATGTTTTTATGTCTTCTAGCCCGCTCAAATTCGAGCTTGATATGCAGAATATGTCAATTTTTTTCAGCGCTTGGCGCCGAGTTATTCATTACATCTGTATTCTTTTTCTTCTGTAAAGCACAATGATTAAGTGCAAAGGCAAGAGATAAGAAATAATTCGTCGAGTAAGTGATGGGAAATCAGCTTAAATGATAAATTTGCTGTCTATCAATATGAGATAGAGTGTATATATTTCTTCACCATCGTATACAGCTCGCCGATATACGCTCAAAACTGCCTTTATGTTCGTCTATCTCCGAATGCTTCTCGAGATATCTGGCTTCAAAAATGTTCGCCCCCCTCCAAATAAAATCGTGGATACGGGCCTGTATTTACTGGATGTAGAAAAACTAATAGTCACTTTCTTTATTCCGACGTTACGTAGAACATTTTGAGAAAATAAAGTTTTCGCAAAACCCTAGAACTAAAGTTAGTTTGCTGTGCGATTTTCACGCAACCACAAAGTGTAGATAAGATTAGAGTCGAATTCCTTATTCTGATATTACTCTGATATTACGATCAACACTTATGAAAAAATTGATTCTCCAGAATGGCCTGAAGGCAAATAAATATTAGATGTAAATCACTTTACACCACTGTTGAGTAACAACAAACGCGCCTAAGTGGCGTATCACGCTTGATTCCTGCTACATCTTCAGACTTGAGATCATGTTCAGACTCATGACTGAAGAATTTGACCGAAAAACAAGCCATAAACACATTTGAGACACCCAATTTCAGACTTTACACCTCCCAAAAAAGCTAACTTTTGACGTAAACAAACGCAATTTGCTGTGACGTGTACCCCTTTGGAAGTGTTTATTTTTATTCTATGCGATCTATCCCAACTTCTTATATAGAAAAAGTTGCGAACAAAAACGGACAAAAACGTATTTTCTACCATTCGACACATTGTTAACTTTGAATATCCGATTCTAACTCTCCATTGAGTGTAAATGACTTCGGTTTGAGCCAATTTGTATCCTTTAAACCGTAAGAGGTTTTCACGTCCAGAACTGCTGTTCCAAAAAATATTTGAGATATTTAGCAATTGAAATAAGGAAAAAACGTGTCTTTGTTGCCCGTTTTACACCCCCTAATTTTAAACTTCACACCCACATAAATGACTCAAAATTGCGTTTTTACGCTATTTGCAGCGACGTGTAGCCCTTGCAAGGTACTTTATTTCTGTATCATTAAATTTATTCTGACTAATGAGCGAAAAAATTGGCAGAGGAATCTTAGACAAAATCTGTTTTTTTCTCCATACACTAGAGTCTAAAGTTTATTTCCCATAGGCCTGACTCAAAATTTAGTTTAAAAAAGTTTGCAGGTAAGCAGAAAGTAGCCCATAAACCGTACTACATTTATATCAGAGAAAATTTTTTGCGACTCATAACCGGAGTTGTTGGCTGAACCTAAATGTGATTTTTCACCCCCAGATTTTCACAGTATTAACACTCTTATCCAAGAACTAATGCACAATTCAAAAAAACAAAAAGTTCCATCTGGATATTTTCGTCCTCTACAAATCTATGCTATTAAACTGTTTGAGGGTTTAATACTGAGTTATTCACAAGCCGCGGTAAAAAATACCAAAATTCGCTAACAAAAAAAGGCCGCATAATCTTTTTTATTATCCATTTTTTTGAAAAAACCGCACCTCCCAGGTATGTCCCGTTATAGCTGTAGGAGGGTGCACAGTTGTTAGGGGTACCCAAGTATGTATATTAAGCAAAGAAAAATGCTCCGATGGAACAAAAAAGGGGAATATACTTGGGATTGTGAATTATCGAGGATGTAAAAGGAGGGGACTAGGAATCTCCCTATGTTATATGCCAAAAATCGCAAAATATGTTAAAAATCAGACTTTCTCTAAACAAAGCAAAAAATCGAAGTATATTCTGCGGTCTCTGAAAAAACGTATTATTTTAAAATAATTTTCTCTGATTGACATAATATCTTAAAAGCATATTACGTAATGCAACTTTTTGCAGACTTCATTCAACTTTGAGTTGCTTAATAATGTGACAGAAAGTGAAATGCTGTTAACAAATCATAATTAAGTTGTTCGTATTTCATTATTACTAAGCATGTCACTTAGCAGATACAGCCATTCTAAGTGTCAAAGTGCAAGCAATATTCAAATTACCAAAAAATTGATTGAAAAAAGCAGCGAATTAGCAATGCAGTAGCTAAGCGAATTGAATGAAATAGTACATATCGATGCATTCAAGACAATCGATGATATTGTTGGTTCAAAGCAGTAGGAAACACGGAAGCTGACGTGCAACAGACCTTATGTAGATACTCGTTTACACATGTATACAACAATTGTTTACTAAACTTTTACATTTTTCAAAGGCCGCAGAATATACTTCGATTTTTTGCATTGTGTAGAGAAAGTCTGATTTTTAACATATTTTGCGATTTTTAGCATATAACATAGGGAGATTCCTAGTCCCCTCCTCTTACATCCTCGATAATTCACAATCCCAAGTATATTCCCCTTTTTGTTCCATCGGAGCATTTTTCTTTGCTAGTACCCTACTTTTAATTAGCAAGATTTGGAAATACAATACTAGATTCCATTTACTGTGCGGTTCTTCTAAAAATTGAATGGTTTAAACTTTACAAAGCTACTAGTTGTAGAAGAAACAAACATTCTGATTAGTAATTCTTATGTTACGTAGAACATCCTGTAAAGAAATATGCTTCCAAAAGTTTCTAGAGCTAAACTTAATTTACATTTTAAACTTTACACAAGAGTGTAAAGAATTTTAGTGGGATTAATAATTTCGATATTGCTCTGATATAACGATCAGCATTTATTAAGAAATGAAACCTCTATAATGTTCTAAGAACAAATTAACATTAGGTGTTAATCACTTTGCACTACTCTTCATGCGCCCCTAGCAGACGTATCACATCTGTTTCCATATATATTTTACGACTTTAGGGAAAAAATAAGTTACCGTGAGGTTCTAGAATGAAGCTTATTATATAGTGTAAACTTTACACTAGCAACGAGTGTAAAGAAGATTTTAGTCGGATTTGTAAATTCGATATTACTCGGATATTACGATCAACATTCATGAAAAAATTATGTCTCCATAACGATTTAATGACAAATAGACACAGATGTAAACCACTTTACATCACTGTTGAGTGTAAACAAACGCGCCCAGCTGATATCCCTTATTTGATTCCATGTAAATTTTCAGATTTCGGCAAAAAATTTAGGTTTTTGCAAAGCTCTAGAACGAAGATTAACCACTTTACATCACTGTTGAGTGTAAACAAACGCGCCCAGCTGACGTCCCTTATTTGATTCCATGTAAATTTTCAGATTTCGGCAAAAAATTCAGGTTTTCGCAAAGCTCTAGAATGTAAAAACTTGGGTGCGTACTCAATGGAAAAGGCACCTGAGCTCCTATGTCTTCTCAACTGTGTTGCATAACTAAATTTGAATGCAAGTAAGTTCTAGTAATTTAATAACGCAAAAGAACAACTACATGAGTTGACGAATAAAAAGGGGGAGAAGGTTGAGTAGTCAAGAATTAAAATAAAAGTGATCGAATAAAATGGGGAGTTGTGGTTGCACAATGAGTTGAACGGTGAGTTGAGTGGCGAGTGAAATGCGGACGTGCCTAAAACGCACTCGGAGATCCACAAAGCCCGAAATCTTCAGCTATTGAAAATGAACCGCCAAAATGCTTGCGCACCGTATTTTTATAGTGGTGAGTTTTAGAGGTTGGGCCAACGAAAAGTATTGACAACGTGTTTTAAGCAATTCACATACTTCTGGGGGCGGGCCAGCAAAACGATAACGGAAACGGACTTTATGCGTTTTAGGTAGCTCGAATGTAGAAATATGGCTCAGAGTATACTGTGGGAGTTAAGCGTGCGGTTTGAGGGTTGGGCCGACAAGAAGCATTAAAACATGTTTCGTGCATTTCAATTAGCTTGAGCGTAGAGATGTGGTTTAGAGCATACTGTATGGCCTAAAAGTTCTCATGACCAAAAGTGGACGTGGCGACGAGTTGGCGGGCCTAGCTATCAAAAATACGATTTTATCTAAATGCATTTTAGTTTATCTGTGAGAGAGCAGCGTTTTTTGCCGAATTTAGGTTTACGTACTTTCTATTGAGGTTGAGTTTTTTCGGAGGACAAACATGGAAAATTTGATTGACGTTTCGAACCAAAAATACGATTTTGAATATTTTTATCGGTGATTATGGAAATAGGGAATAGGTTGGGGTGGTCAAATGGCGACGAGTTTTTATGTTAACGGCTGAGTTTGGGAATAAATAATGAGATCCGAAAATGCGTGTTAAATGTAAACGTTAGAGATGATAGTAAAGAGAATAGAGTTGAATTTAAAGATATAGATTAATTAAGTAATTAAAACGGCATTACAAGAACGAAGATTAATTAGCAGTGTAAACTTTACACAACCGCCTAGTGTAAAGAGGACTTTATTCCGATTTGTAAATCTGATATTACTCGGATATTATTATCAACATTTATGAAAAAATTGCATGTCTACAATGGTCTGAGGACAAATAAACAATGAGTGTAAACTACTTTACATCACTGTTGGATGTAAACAAACGCGCCTACGTGACGTCTCACATTTGATTCTTTGAAAATTTCTAGACTCCAGGAAAAAATTAGGTTTCTGGAATGCTCAAACACGAAGATAAATACATTTGTAGTGTAAACTTCATGTAAACACCTAGTGTAAAGAAGATTTTGGTCAGATTCGTAATTTTGATATTGTACCGATATTACGATTAATATTTATGAAAAAATTAAGTCTCCATAATGTTCTATGGGCAAACTAACAATAGGTGTACACCACTGTACAACACTGTAGAGTGTAAACATACGCGCCAGACTGGCATATCAAATTTGGTTCCTGGTCCATTTCTAGACTTGATAATCGTGTCCCTGACTCATAACCGGAGAAGCAGGCAGAAAAAACAAGACAAAAACGCATTTTAAACACCAAATTTTTGACTTTACACTCGCTAAATATTAATGTATACACAATTTGCTTTGACATGCACCTGATATAAAGCACTTTATTTTTATTCTATTGGACTTATCTCGACTTCTGGACGGAGAAAGTGGCGAACAAAAAAGCAACAAAAACGTATTTTCCATCATTTAGAACACTGTAAACTTTAAAATTCCGTACCGAACTCCCCATTGGGTTTAAAGAAATTCGGTTTGGTACAATTTGTAGCTTTTAAATCGTAGTACATTCCTCTGTGCCAAAATTCTCTTGCAAAAATTATTTGGTATGATTTATTAATCAAAATTCGAAAAAACGTGTTTTTTCGCCCATTTTTACCTCTGATTTCGAACTTTACACCCCCATAAATAACTCAATATTGCGTTTTTTTAATGCGGTTTGCTGCGATGTGTAGCCCCTGTGAGGCACTTTATTACTGCTGTATTCAATTTACCCTGACTCATAAGCGGGAAAATTTGGCAGAGAAATCTTAGTTAAAATCCGTTTTTTTACACCATCCACTAGAGTGTAAACTTTAAACCCCAGGATCTAACTCACTATAGAGCATATAAGACTTTGCTTATATGCAGAATGTTGCCCTTGATCCGCTCTACATTTCTGTCAGAAAACATTTTAAAAAACTAATAACCGGAGTTAGTATCGGATATAAGCAGGTTGAAAACTCGACCAAAAAATGCTTTTTCACCCCCAGATTTTCGCACTCTTTACACTGCCATTCGATAACTAATGCGAATTTCAAAAACAAAAAAAGTGCCATCTGTAGAATTTATCCCTCTATTATCCTGTGCTGTTCAATTCTTCAAGTCATCAATACTCAGTTGTCCACATGCCGCAGTAAAAAGGTCCCAAAATTTGTCCTATGTTATAACGTTACACAAAAACTTTACACCTTCTTTACACAGTCAGTTTTGAGTTTCAAGAAAAACAAAAAAACACGGACATCGAATTTTTTTATTATCTTTCTTTTAAAAAAACCGCACCTTCCAGAAGTGTCCCGTTATAGCTGTAGAGTGGGGTGCACAGGTGTTAGGGGTACCTAAGTATATTATAGGTACGCGCTAACGCGCTACCTAAGATGGGTACGCGCTAACGCGCTACCTATGATTAGGAAGTTCGATGTTGTAATTTTGCTCAACAGTTGCAAGGTTCACACAACTCGATATATTGTGAATAATCGATCCCACCGTGTTATTTCAAATCAGTTTTACAGTCACTTTACGTTGCATGAAAAAAGTATACAAGTTGGTAAAAAATCTGAGCTTAACTCTAACGATACTGACCAAAAACTTCGAGAAAAACTGTTTCACAAGAATGGCTATATCTTTACAACTGATCGATATAGAATTATAATTTTTTTGTTAGATGGGCAAGGTCACGCTGCAGCCAGATTAGGACTTGATCACATCAATTTTTCTATACTGTAGTGAACTAAAATTTGCGGCACGTGGAAATAGTTTTTGTAAAGATCTTTTCTTGTTTTAAAATCTAAGCGCAAACGTTGATTGCGACAGATTATCTGTCAAATTTGCTAAACAATGAATTATGGTCTGCTGAAATCGGTCAATTAATTGAAATTTTTATCAATTTTTTAGTTTTTTGGCAATATGTGTCAATCATTAAAATATTTACCAATTTTCAAGTTTTTCGGCAATATATAGGCAGCTTGGAAATATATAGGCAGCATCGTATGCGCGGGATACAAGTATGTACGTTGAAAATAGGCTTTCTATGAATTTTCTGCATCTAAGTTTTGTTTCTTCGTTTTTAATTATTTTTAATTTAAACTCAATTAAAAATGATAACTATCGGTTTACAGAAAACAAAAAACGTTTTTGGTAAAAATTACTGATCTTATGGAAACTTGGCATATTCAATTTATCTGCATCTAATAACCCTAAATTTTCAATTTTTGTGGGTTTTTATGTTTTTTTGTGATAATAACATTTTTTTCCCTTCTAAAGCGAATCGCAGACAAATAACAATAAGTGAGTTGACAGAAATAAAAAACCATGTAACTGTGGTAGTCGCTACCCTGAGGGCACCGCGAGGGTTAATGATTTCGCGGATGTTTGATAATGACTTAAGCAAGAGGTCTAATTAATGCGAAATAGTGGCAAGTAGGGGCGGATTTAAGAGGGGCGGGGGAGGCGGCCGCCACACTCCCTTGGCCACAAATACTTCTCGAGATAAAGAATTGATATGTAATTTGCAATATTTTTGGGCGATCAGTGAACATAATTTCTCAAAGTTTTCCGGCGCTGCTCGCCGGACAATTCTTGTTAATGACATTTATTTAGTTTCTTGGCGATCACGAATCAATTTTTCGCTCGTGGAATAGGTTTTAAAACAATTTCAACAGCAGAAACAGCTATTTTAGCATAATTTTCCTCTAGATTCAATCAAACATTTTCGATGTTTGACGTCAAATACTACCAATAAGGAAAAATCAAGCAGTAAATCAAGCTTATAATCGTCCATCCGCATAAATTTAGCAAATTTTCCGGCGTTCTGCGACAGATCTTCGAAATTTGTGAAATTATCCAAAAAAAACATTGAGTCAAAAGTGATTTCAAGTAAAAGTATACAATGTTAAACGCCGAGAAAACGCTATTTCGCGCATGAAGGACATATTTTTAAAAAAGTTGGGGTAACGCCCCCTTCCACCTACGAAAATGCTAGATCTGCCACTGGTGGTAAGGACTGGCCTACACATCCTTTGGATATTAATTCACCAAAAATCGGAAGACTAGCTGACTATCTCTTTGCAAAAACATAACAGTGTGAGGTAAGACTACAATTTTGAATTTAATTCAGCAATTTTCGGCCACCATAAACTAACAGTATGAATCCTGAAATTGCGTCGACACATCATAAGTTCATTTCTGACACATAACTTCGTGTAAAAGTTCTTTAAACTAAATCACAAAGTGTTTTCGCTGCCTAAAATTTCACACCCTCCCACACCGCCATCACCCTACCCTATCCCGTATAAACAGCAAATAGTAATTTACCAGGTAAATATTCGAAAGCATGAAATGTATTCTAATTAAGAGGTCAAACAAATAATGATGCGCGTTAAAGCATGCATTCTCAAGATAATTCCGTCAAAATGACACGATTGCACATTAGACAGCGACTTAAGGTTTAATTATTGCTTCTGTATTGAGAATAATGCAACATATGAAGCACAAACTGTAACTTAGCGACGTGCTGAAAGGGAAAACGTAGCAGGCAATTAGAATAGAAACTGCAAGAGATCTGCAATAAAATACATTACGTATTCATAATACTCCATTGTTTTACTGTAAAGTCGACCAGCTTATAAATTCTGTAACGATCGTAATGTATAGGATTAACTCTTAGAATTACCACTAATTATTGCCCTATTTAGGAAGCATTACGCAAAAAAATTATTAATGGATTAATGAAACGACGATGTCTTTTGCTCAGGACTTTCATATCTACTTTATACTGGGTATTCAAACCATACATTGGAAATGAGGAGTTGGACGCTAAGTATGAATAATTAAGGGACCTGGCGATGGATGCATATTATAAAGTGTCATTTGCTCGGCACATGTGAATATAATCGGACAAGTATTGTATTGCGACTTTATCTAACAACTGGTTTATTGAAGGCTACTAAATCCCGTGTAGTGGGCTCAATTAACCCAAAAAAGTTAGTCAAGTAACATTAAGGTTGTGTTGGATTTACCTAACAAAAGTTGACCTATGCCTGACAACATAGACAGCCAGCGCATGTTCGCATTTAAACTCTTTCAAGAATGCTACTAAATTTGCTTGAATAAATATTAAATATATATTAAATTAAATATATATCAAAATAATATTTAATTTGGTTATTTAATAGATATTATTGAATATATATTAAATGAAAAATTAATTGAGATTAAAAATAAAAAATTAATTAAAAACAAAATATTTTTAATTTCAATTTTTTATTATAAATATTATATAATATTATATAATATTATTTATTTATTTATTGTTATTTTTTATAATAAATAAATTTATATATATTACAAAATAGACAGTTAATATTTTAGTATTATAATTTATAATATTATTAATATATATTATTATAATATTATTATTATATTATATTATTTTATTATAAATAATATATAATAATAAATAATATTATTTATTATTTATTAATATTTTTTATAATAAATATATCATTTTTTAATTTAAATAATTTTTAAAAATATTAATATATATATATATATTTAAATACATATTATATATATAATAAATTAAATTTATATCAAAATACTACTAAATTTGCTTATTTCATCCGTCTTACTTCATACTTCATTACTTCTTACTTCATAATAAAACTTTTCATCAATATACTAAAAATTTAAAATTTATTGTTGAAAATACAGCCTCAACTGTTTGCTGGATCGGTGGTTAGTAGCATAGGTGGGCAGCGACTAAATTCTGGGGGTCTATGTGCTGTAAAACTGGAGAAAATAAAAAAATGCCAAAAATTAAATTCTTGGGGTTCATCGATTTTGGAGGGATCTAGCTGATTCTGGAGGGGAGCTAGAAAAACTTCAAATCCCACCATGCGCATGTGTGATATAAATCATGCAATTGTCAACCGCTAGATTTCCTATTTCTATTATTAAAAAATGAAACTTTTGTATAAGTTAGCAGAATTCTATGAGGATTCAGGAAAAAAAGCTAAACCTTCTACTTTAGGCCCAAAGGTTTCGTTGAGTGAAAAACGTTTTTCTAGAATCCCAAATAAATATACATGATTCTCAGAAATACATATAAGCAAGAATTGTTTTCCATACAATGTCTGCTCAAATTGTCCAGAAAATTGAAAAAATCTTGTGGATTTATTTTAAATGGGCTGCAGTGGACAAGACAAAGCGTTTGGTTGTGCATTTATCATTAAAAACTTGCGTCAGTTGCCGAAAAATAGAAAACAAAAGTTGAAAAAATATTGAAACTAACTTGAAATATGCAAATGGTTGAAAGTCATCGCGATAAATACCATAACACAGTCATTACCAGAAATGCACAAAGGGAAGGGGTTTGGAGGTTTGCACCCCAGAATTGAAGAATTGGAAATTTTACGAGTAAAAGAAGGCAAAATGAAGGCCAAGGATGGAGGAAGGTTAGAAAAAATTTACTTTAAAATTGAATTTAATTGATTCGAAACTGTTTATCATTCGAGTAGATAGGTTCAATGCTATTTTGCGCTTATCCTAGTGTCTGAAGTCGTTTTCACCCAGAAGAACTAAGTTATTGACTCTCCCCGCCCTAGACCGGTTTAACCCACACGTGGGCATAGGGGGTTGGGGTAAACATCCTCAGACAGCCGAATTCCTCTCCCAGAAACCAAAATACCCTCCCCGAGAATTCAATTTTTGAAAATTCTGTTTTCGTCTTTTATCACAATTTTTTCATGCCAATGGATAGTGCACGAGAAACGTTAAAGAATGGCGTTTTTTAGCCATATCACCATTTCTAAAACTATTTTTGACCTACGAGAAATCTTGTACTTCCGACCCCAGAATTTTGATGTTGTCCACCTATGTTTGAACCCACTTCACCCAGATTGGCCATGTTGTGCATCTATCTATGGTCATTATTACACTTTTTGGTACAAAAAATAAGACTGCTTAGATAGTGTAGTCTTTAGATATGTAGATCGAGTGAATTTGATCGATCGTGCAACAAAGATTTCTTGTTCTTGAATTTCTTAAGACTAAACATTAATGCATTAGTGCATTGATTTTCCTATTTTTATTCCACAGGATTCCTTCATTATCGTACAGTATTAATCAAAGGTGTTTCGTGACCATATTTTAAAAATCTCAAATCCTCTTCTTAAATGCATTCTTGCAACAACGTGTTTTTCAGCGACTAATTCGCATTTTTCCTTCAACACTTGCTACACAGGCAAAATTATGAAACTTGATACTCAAAGAAAAGGCCGGAATAAACAAAAGTAAGTGGAATTATTAAAACGCTAGTATCGATAGTCAAAATTCTAGATGTTGAATAAATCCGGCTCCCGCTCCACATAAGATTTTTTTGACTTTGTTTTAAACGAAAATGATTCGCATATTGGCAAAGCGCATGAATTCTTTTTAGGGTACACTCAAATAGGGTACTTGCTATACGCCATAAAAATAGGACTTTTTGATTTTTCTGACAATGTTTTTCCTTTTTAGACAATGAAAGCACAAAAACATTGTAGAAAAATTCAGTAAAATCGAAAGAAATAAAGTAGGAAAATACTACTCGGCGCTGAGTCACAAAAGAATTGATACTTGCCTAAAACTAGTCGTTAAAAACGATGAAAACAAGTTAATTTTTTAGGTGTTTTTAATAAAAATCGCCAATTCTGTGCGAGGTTCGTCCCATGACCTACCATCAAATATGATGCAAGATGCAAACATCATTTATCGTTTTTTGCCATCGGCAGGCGACGTGAGCATTGGTCTGTCCCGTTTCTCCGACCGTCTTGATTCTCCGACCGTCCTGTTTCTCCGACCATCCCGAATTCTCAGTCTAACGATAAAATAAGTCATTTTAGGTTCCGAAATTCAGTTTCTCTGACTGTCCCGGTCCTCCGACCGTCCCAATTTTCCGACCATCTTGATTCTCCGACTCGTTCCGATTCTCTGACTAATTATAGAAACGCTATTTTTAGATAAGTCAAATTCCCGTTTATCCGACCGTCCCGATTCTCCGACCGTCCTGACTCTCCGACCATCTTGATTCTCCGACCAATTGTATATAAATCTTTGTTTTTAGAGACGCATAATTCACGATTCTTCCAGCGTCTCGTTTCCACTTTTGTACCGATTCTTCGATCATTCCAATTTTTCGTCCATGCTAAAGGTTGGCGAGCGTCAAAACAACAGTGAATTTTAGGAAATGCATTCGGACTGCACAGCACGTCTATATGTACATATTTACTAACATAGATGCATGATGTAGGTATTGGTTCACGTCACCAGCGTAAGGGATATGACAAAAACTCTGCTCCGACTCCACAAGAATAGAAGCAATGAATGGAAAATGCAATTGAGATATCACATTAAAACATTATTTGGCTGGTTCCCGACATATGATACGATCATATGTACCGATTTAATAATGAGTAGTAAACTGATTTAAGAATGGAGTTACAAAATTAAGTTTACATTTGTCATTTATCACTTCGTATATTCTTTAGAACGATTCTTACATCTATATATTGAATAAAGTAACATAGAAAAAAGTAATAGTGTGAGTCAAATAGAGAATAGGTAGGTAAGTACTGCAAACGTCAGAGTACTTTGGCATCAACTAAAATATTACTCCTAACTTTACTGAATGGCAACTCGTACACTTTCTGAATAAACCATCAAAGTAGTACAACAATTAATTTATTAAATTAGCCTTATTCTTAATTCAATCTTATACCAACCCATTAAACCCAATCGATAGATCGAATCCACTTTCATGCCACCCTTCAGCAGTTAATGGATGTGTGGTTAGCGCTAATTAATAAACTGGAGGTCAAGTCTAAGAATCAGGAAAGTCGGAGAATCGAGACTCAATCCGTATCATAGCCTCTTCAATTCTGGGACTAAAGTTTTAAAGTCAGATATTTCGACAACTACTTGTATAGTGCGAAAAAATCAGAGGGTTTTGAAGCGTTTCTCAGCAAGCTCCACACAGTGAAGAAGAAAACATTTTGAACAAAATTTGAATAATTTGACTTAAATTTTACCTATATCCGAGAAACATGATGTATAAAATAGTCCGCAAATAATCACTGAACCTTCAACTCAGCTGAAAAATTATTTCACTGGTTTTGTATTCAATTCTAGTGCAGAAGAAGCAATAAGTACGATAAATAAATAATTCTGCCTCACTGTCGTCAGAAAGTTTTGATATATTCATCATGTCTCTGCTTCAAATAGAGCTGTTCAAGAAACAAACTTATACATAAATAATAAATCTTGCACAAAGCGCCTGAAAATTTCGGGCTTATTAGTTCAAAAGTGTGCTAGAATCTATTCCAGCATTCCTTCAAATGCGCTTCGTGAATTTCCGACTTATTCCTCTGGGATACCTCGTAAAAAATATTATTTCCAAAATCTTGAAATGAATGACTCTCCCCTATCCCCCTACCCCCATAGCGTGTGTCTGGCGATCGGTCGACAAGTACGCCTATGTCATGCGTAAGATTCGACATACTTTCTATTTGTTTGTGAGTTCCATGAAAAGGAAGAGGAATAATTTTTTTGTGGTCATAGAGCAATAGCTGCAGACTTTTGATGAAATAAAATTTTTTGATTTTCGTTATTATTCTTAGCGTGTAAGTCCTACACGCAATCAGTGTACATACGTTAAGAGCCGATAGAGAATTTGATTTTCATCGAATGACTTAAAATGACCAAAAAAGATCAAATACCGTGCTTTTAATAAATGTTAAAAGTATTCAGATCCAGAGCGAATTTGGTTTCATCTATTCATTTGATCATTGAGTTTTTATTTATTTAAATATTAAATTCGATTGCATATTTGTCTATTTAATTATGGCTCTCATGTTTATGGTCTTTCCATTCCTTCCAACGACTTGCTTTGAAAGGCTTATGAATAACATTTATCTGTTCTCGGCTGCCTGGAAGCCTATAAATCTTTAGTCAACGAAAGTGCTGCTTATAAGCAGCGCAGCTCTCAGGCGAACCACAAAAACACATACGTACTAGAGCACTCTCTGGAAAATCGCTCTTAAAAACAAGAATAAAAAGTGAAAATAATTAGGAAGGAATTAATACGATTGACGTTTTGGATTGCAACTTTTTTGATCAATGTAAAATAGGATAGGTTTAAATGTAGATTTAGTCACACGATATTAACAAAGTGACAAAGGAACTTTTTCGGTATTGAGAGTGAAATTTTTTACACTCGCACTATACATGTGCATAGGAATTTTTGGAGATCAGGCCCCCAAAAAAATTTAGAACGTAGGTACTTTTTGGCTTAAAAAGTTATAGTCGTTTCATTTATTCGAGAGCTTTTAGTCAATTTTTGTAAAGGCTACAAGTAAGCGAAACAAGACAAATTACAGTGATTCGGCAGATCAGCTCAGTGAGGGCGAGTGGCTGGAATTCTTCCTGTTTAATGCACTAATCCGCCCATATAAATTTAATTTCAGCATTTAATCATTGCTGGGACATACTACAGTAAGTGAGCTAAATGAAAAGCTATCGGCTGGAGTCGAACCCGGGCTGCTTCGATGACAAGCAGACGTTTTACTACTGAGCTATGCGGGAGTTCGCGACGTTTCTGTAACATTTTAGTCTATTGTGTTTAAAGTGTCAAGCCGAATGCGCGATTTTCATCTGTAGTTGATTGATCTGCTGAAGGACGAGAATAAATTATGCCGCAAAAATGTTTTTGAAAACCCCATCTTTGCTTCGTGGTAACTACAGTAATATCTAACGACCTACAGTAAATAAAAGAAGGGATTATCGCAGTCTGAAAACATTTACTGAAAAATCTCTCGGATAAATGTAACAAATACTATAGGTACAATCGAAAACATATTCTTATTGACAGCTCTATAATAATGCTCGTTCTTTATAAAATACAAAACAAAAAGTCTAGAAGTAATCTGAAAAAAATTGAGGAAATTGAATAAAATGTAGTTAAAAAATATGTTTATGGCGCGAGGTGCAACATATCTGTAATTTTCGACTAAAATGAGCTAAATCGCTCACAAAAAACACATTTTAATCAATTTCTACAATAAATCGACAATTCTTGTGGGGTCCGCAGTTCAGGTGAGTAATCAAACGGAGGTCAAACCCTTCCTCTTGCTAAAGAACACGTATGATTCGCACTTGGATTAATCGGATAATCTGGATCATGTTGAAGTTGATTGACCGGTCTTTGGTTCATAAATCAGTATAAACAGTTAAATAGCATAAAGAGCGACTTTAAGTATCGGTTTCGGTCCATTTTAAGCATTTTTGCAAAATAATTTTGATCTTTATTTTTATCTGTTCCTAAACACTAACCTTTTGGCCTTTCCCGATGGCGTCATGCATTTATAAATGCAACAGGGGGATTAATGGACTTCCCACATCACTTACAGTTGGTCAACCTCCCAAAGCCCAGAAAATTTTTGATCCTCTACGGATTTTCGGAAAAATTGAAATTTTCGGCCGTTTTTAATTGTTTTTTAAACTGTAAATAGGATGTCGTTTATCCCCCTTCTAGAAATAGCCGGAGACTCTCAGCCCTAAATCTTAAGCCGTTAAAGCTCGATATGACATGTTAAAAATGATATTTTCATACTGAATTAGAATTCACTAGTTCAGATGCACCCAATTATGGTATCCTAAATTTGCTCTTCATAGACTCCAACGTTCTTTTTTAAGCCCTATATATATTGAAACTTGCATAACTTCGGCAATACTTAACGAGATCAGCAATACTTAAAAGAAGTAAGTTAAACAAAAAACACAATGGACAGAAAACAGTGAATTAATTATATTATCAACATTGCATAACGGGCAGCACAAAAATATCAGAAACTAACATGAAAAAGAAAGAATGCAAATGCTTCAGTGCCTTACTTCAAATGTTTTTGCTTGGAACATTACACGCGCAAGTCTTCAATGCAATATACATTATGAGTGTATATTTGAAAATATACTTTTGTTTAGAGGTGGCGCAGAACATCAATGCAGAACGCCATTGAAATTTACGATTTCGGCGCACTGGATACTTCTTTGGTCATTTCTGCAACATTCAGGTCCGTTCTTAGGGATTTTGAAGACCTATTCTTTTGGGGACCATTATAATGTAACTCATTTAGATCGTTCAGATCTCGCATTTTTCATATAAACCTTCGAAAATTGTTTAAAAAATAGTTGTAATAAACGAAATAATTAATTGCCATCTCCTCTTGATTTTTTTAATTACCTGTAATGAAAGAGGACATCTGTCATCATGATTTTTTGTATTTTTATCAATCTCTTTTGCTTGAATTTACTGCATTTTGACATAATACACTCGGCAGTAAGGTAAAGAGAGGGTCTAAAGGCCTAAACCAAGCCTGAAAACTACCAATTTCATTACTGCTTATTTTATTGAAATTTTCTGCCTTATTTTTAAGCTCGTTTATTTCATTAATTAAGGCCATTGTAAATTAAACAAAAGCTGTAATTAAACATTGTCCGCATTGCAAACAAATACAACAAGTTTTTTTGTCAAATCAGCTCCATGGAAAATATCTTATGTCGTATTAGCATTCTCAAAAGCTAAGCTTTACTTTGGTTTGTGACACATTAGGTCGCGTACGCGATCGTTCGGCATCAATGAAAAGAGCTATTGCAGCTGAAGTTTTAGCTTATTGTGATCTCGTTCTCAGCTAATTCCTTTAGAACCTTCTGCAAGTTTCCCTTATATTCATCTTGTAGCTCTTAAACAGTACTAGATTGTAAACTTGAATACTGATTCTGCAGAGATCAGAAAAAGCCTGGAGTACTAAATCTAAGAATTAGATCAGGCGCTCTTTAGGATATTCTTAGGTGCGTTGATTTAAAAAAGAGCAATTCACTAATTTCCTTCATCTCCTGCAACAAAGTCAGTGGAGACATTATCAAGACATGCTTAAACTTTAGTTGAAATTTATATACCTGGATTTTTGAAATCATATGCAGAATAGGTTTAAAAGAAGCATTTTTATGATTTCCAGCTGGTCTATACTGCTATGTGAAGTGATTTATGCTATTCTACGGTGTGATAAAAGTGGTTTACGGTGACTTTGGAGCAATTAAAAATTCACAATTATTCAGGTCGTTTTTTAATCGTCATGAAAATTCAATATATGTATTTCCGTACGTAGTAAAAGACTCTTAAATGCGCTAATTAAGTCTTTTATCACTTAATGCGTAATTTTATTGAAACAAAAATTTTACAAATGTACCTACAAAAACTTCAGATTAATCGGAATCACTCGATTTCGCCACTTTTCTTATGAGCTTGTTGATGCCCTCAATGGATCTTCAACATCTCAATGGGTGACATTGGATGGATAACTCGCATCTTGACTTTCGAAACGGGTTCAACTTATTTAGTAAAATCAAAAAATAACGATGTAATTGTTGGTCTGTTATCAGATATACAAAGGGAGCGCATCCGGAGTACGCGGAGGATTGATAAGAACGATATCACGTACATTGGAAATGGTATTCTGTACTGGAACATGATGAATTCGGATTAAATCTGACGCGGTTGCAAAGAAGGTTAAGGTTGTGATAGCCGAAGCTTGTACAAATAGCTTATATTCTTGTCGCATATCACAACCGCTCAGAATGACCGCCGTAGAATGCCCTATTTGCTTAGCGATTGAGCGGCCGGTCATTGAATACAATATTCCCATCGCCAAAAAGCAACTGATTCCGAGAATCATAAATTTATAAAAATCACAGAATTTACTCATCTTGATGGAAATACTACACGTTCAGTTACCTCTACGACTGTGCTGATGACGAGTGAAAGTATCGGGCAAAGGACTAACAACGCCAGTGGTCTCATGCCTTTGTGAAAACAACTTTGTATTTTAATGGAAAAACGACGGCTAAAACCTATTAAATGCAATTAGCGTATGAATAAAATTTGTGGAATCCATGCACACAATTCCGATCAGTGATAATATACTTTCATTTAATTCGTATTCTCCAGGTAACGAAATATAATCGAAACCTAATAACATATCTATTGTAGATAGATCAATGTTACGAGATCGTGTAAGCCAATAACTTTGATCACCAGAAAATATGTGTTGGAATAATACTGCGCGTTATTCACCATTATCAGAAGAATTATTGCGTAGAACAGGAAACAAAGTGTACTAATGACGCCATAGGAGTAGAAAAAGAGCCACACATTTGGTTTTCCTCGACACTTGCTGAGCTTGAATTGTTGCACATTTTTCCATGCATCGGCTACCGTCCCGTCAATCTGAGCTAATCAGCTGAAATAATGCGAGAGTAAAAGTAAATCAGTTTTCTGGTATTAAATAATCTCTACCCCACTAGTCTTAGCATAAAATTTTCTCGAATGAATGATTTCGAATCATTTTGTGCGTTCTGAGAAATATAATGAGTCATAAGAAAAAGGGAGAAAAACGAGTAGCTAAGCATTTATAGTCCGTTTCACACATGTTTAAGCATAAATTTTATAAATTATGTCCTGACGATTAGCTGACAGATTGCAATTATAGCATTGATTTGATACATAACCATTGTAATCCGTCTCCTTACTTTCCAAAAATTCTTTAAATTTATGCCTCAACTTTTGTGGAACAGACTATGATGTAAAGGAGTAACTAAATTTCTATTGAACTGCAACAGCTTATCTTTCATTTAAGCACTTCAAACCTGCGCCGATGACAATCCGTTGTGATTTTATCAGGTAGAACGAAATAAAAAGAAGTAAAAATAAGAAAATAAAACATAAATGTGTTTTGAACACAAGGAGGTTCTAAAAACTCGTTAGTTTTATATGTTCTCGCTAAAATCTACAGACTCGTGCGCATTAAATCTGATATCTCGTCTACTAATTCAAAACTTTGCAACAACGTCATTTCCGCACTTTTTGTGAAATTGTATGTAACTTTGTCAAAAACATGGTCAATGCAAAAGAATTTCTCGTTAAAAAATTTTATTTCTTGGCTTACACTTCTAGTCAATTACTTTATCAGCTTCATTTCTAATTTTTCTTGACTCTGTGTCTAGAACTTTGTCTACTTATATTTCAGCTGCAGTTGAATCGTTTTTAATGTTTTAGGTCTATGAGAAATTATACATCTAGCAGCAAGAAATTGACAGTTTTTGGCATATTCAGATTTATATCACTAAAACCAAAATGTGAGAATATGGGGTTCTAATGGAAAACCTAGTGGTCTATTCCTTTTTCATATATTTATTAGTTTCCCATGAATGTAATTTCTCTTCTTTTTGCATGGATTTCTACCAGGTGCCTAATGCTTAGTAGTTTTTAATTGCAACTCTTTAAAAAAGAATTCTCGTAAAAAGTAAGATGCATATTAGAAAGAACATAAAAAATCGCAAAAAATGAAACTCATAATTGCCAGAGTGGGTAAAACGATTGTAGTTTAACACTAGGTAGAATGGTGTCACTGTCATGGTATCCTTTGACTGCTAAAACAAAACGGTAAACTAAGCCGTTAGCCAATGCCATGCTTACACCTGTACTTGATAAAGAGCAAAGGCAGTGTTCAACTTTAATGCTGTTCGTTTCAACATCAATTGGATTAGGCTTAAACATGACCGTCTATGACGCGAAATTCGGTGTGGCTGGTCTAATCCCGAGTGTATGAGATTTTGGTGACTAATATTCAATTTTTATGAAGGTAGAGCGATCTGATGTAAATGTTACAGAAGCGAAAAACTAAAAATTGTTTAAATTCGTTCACTTCTAAACCATTTGTAGAGCCCTCTTTTCTTAAAATTCGCATTACGCTACCACTGTACGTGGTAGTTATCTTACCTTATCCGAAAAGTAAACAGTAACTCATTGAGGAGAATATCCGGATACATAGAGAGCATTCTAAAATCATATGTTATATCGTTCAGCAATCATTTCTGAGAATAACTTGGTGAAATTTTTTTGGCCCTTATATAAGAGAAATCGCGTGCTTTTTAGCTCACCCTGGGGTCAGAAATCAAAATACTAAGCAACATTGTACAATGATTAATGCAACAGAAGTCGCGGTTCTGCTGCTGAGAATGCATTTTCTATTGGTACTTGGTAGCATGAGCCCTAATGACAGTTAGGGTAGGTTCGTACATTTAATCACGTCGCATGTACCTACCAACCAACTACCTATAATTTTTGCTATAATGAATCCTAAAGTTTGACCAATGATCCTTCATCTTGCAAGCATTATATCGATGAATATCACAGTTAGCGAGTTAGTGCGTACCTATAATATACTTTGGTTGCCCGAAAACCTGTGCTCCCTACAGCAACAGTTGGACACTTCTGTATTGTGCGTTTTTTAATAAGATAGATAATGAAAAATTTGCTGCCCGTGTTTTTTTGTTTTTCTTTTAAAATTAATACTTAATGTATAAATATAGTATACAGTTTTACTGTACCTTATAACATAAATCTTTTATGAAATTCCGGTCGGTCACATGACTTTTCTAAACTCATTTTTGCATTCTGTTTAGTCTGGTTTTTTAAAACGTCGATAATTAAGTAAGCTCAAAATCATTTTTTTAAAATTTTCCAAGTCAATCATTCCCAGAGTGACTGTGTAAAGAGTGTAAAGAACCCGAGGGTTAAAAAAACACATACGTGATTTAAGAGTGTTCTTCTACAAATTGTGTTTCAGCAGATAAATCATGGCGTGGGGTTATTCATACTTTGATCATATGCTTAAGCCATATTTCATCGAGATCAGAATTCGTTGACAGGACACACATTTTATCGAATAAATAAAACGAGAATGTATAGCATCAAAAAATAATAGAGAAATGAACTAAGCATCTTTACAGTGGGTTGCTTTTACATAAACTTTACTCGTGTAAAGTTTAATCTAAAAATCAACTTTAGTTCTAGAGCAGTGAGATATTAAAATATTTTATGCAATGTCATCATTATGCATCTGACTGTTAGATTTCTATACATTGACTAGTTGTGTAAAGTTTACACTACAAATTCATTTTACTTCCAGAGAGTTGCAGGACGTTAATTTTTTTCAAAATATGTTCCGTAAGGTCAGGATCACGTATTTTACTGTATTTTTCTTAACACCCAATAGTTGTAGAAAGTTTAAACCGAAAATTAACTTTAGTTCCTAAGACTTGCAAAAAGCTCAATTTTATTTTTCAAAACCTTCCATGTAACGTTAGGATTACGAATCTGAGTGTGAGTGTGCTTTACACCCAGTAGTTGCATAAAGTTTACGCCCAAAAACGTTTGATCTGTTTACATAAAGTTTTTGTTGTTGATTTTTTTTGTTTTTTTATCTGGTAAATAACGTAAGGTTGTCTTGTTAAAAAAAGATCATGCTTATGTTCAGAACAGATAATGTTTTCCTGTTCTTGGACTGCTGCCGTTATTGTCGCATGTAACGCTATGTGTTTACTGACTGATTTCCTTAAATCATGCTAATTAAAAGTAGGGTACTGTTAACTAGGTATAAATTGCCACTTCGGGCTGAATTCGCCACCCCTGCCAATTGTTGTATACTGACGTTTTTCTGGCAAGCGCAGATCCAGCTACGTTGTCATTTTTTCGATTTTTGATCGTGTTTTCTGGGATTGGTTTTGAGGTGAAATTTTATCAGTTCAAAAATGTCACGAGTAAGCGCATTAGGCTGATGGGAGATGTAGTTCTTTTTGCTGTGAAATTAAAACTATGATAATTTTTACCTTAGAAAACGCTATTGTCGCAGATTTCTTGACGTATAAAAGTAGTATACCGTGTGTCCCTAGGTAGCAATGCTATAACATAGCCTGTGTTATAGCATAGACGGAGGGGCTCAGGAATCTGCGCCCTGGCTTTTCTCAGGGCGCAAGAATAGGGCGTGCCCGGACCTGCCCGGGGAGGGGCGCGTCCAGCCCAGGGCCAGATGCCCAGGGCCAGGGGGAGGAAATTTCCATGGGTAACCCCGGGTGTTATTACCCAGGGGGTTATTACCCCAGGGGTTATTTTTGAAGAGGCGTAAGTCAAGAACCAGTGCTCGGATCGGGTTCAAATTTTCAGAGTATATTAGGTATATGTAAGACATGCTATGTACAAAATTTTAGCGCGCAGCCTACAGTATACCGACTATAGTTTACACTGCTTTTTCAGGGAGAAGAGCGGGATGAAGAAGAAAGGTAAGACCTGTTGCAACGGTCGGGCGTTTTGTCGGGGCGCAATGGGCTTAAGCCACTCGGTGGCGAACTAAGACCCGACCATTTTTACTTTACACTGTAAGTAGGTACTGGCTCGGATCACGGTTCCATATAGTAGAAGAACCGTAGGGACATACATTATAAATATTAGCGTGTTATTGCACTATTAAGGGGGTAGCAAACCGGAGCAATTGACCAAAATCTATAAATACTAATAATAATGGTCTACTGTTTAACTACTCTTTTTAGCACTATAAGGAGAAAATGGAAGAAATCAGGGAAATCCAAAAGCGTCTTTTTCTGGATGAGGAGAAGAAGCCATATGGCCGGTCCATCAAACCGGCCATAGAGCTATGTGGGAGGAACTTGGATCGGCCCATGTACTCCCTAATGATCCAGCTTTGCTATTTTTGTCAGAAAAATAGTTCTGAAAGGGACTTTTCCGAAACAAATTCTGGCAGGTGGTACTTGAATATCCAAATGTGCCCTAGGTGCAGCGAGTTCAATAGAGCCATGCAGGAAGCGGGCAAAAGAGTGCTGAAGCGCTAATCTGATCAGCAGGCTGAGGAGGAGAAGGCCAAAACAGCTTACTAAGTCTATAAATATGGGTGCGCGCTAGGTATATTATATATGCAGCTTTTTAAAAAAAGAAAGCATGTCTTCACCCGGTGAACTAGCGTACCATCATTTTATCCGAAAGCTTATTGAAAAAGCTAACAATCGCTACTTGAGCGTCAGAAATGTTCAAAGCATAGGCTCCTGTTTCTGGGGTTACATGAGCGATGCGTTTAAAGAGCAACAGCGCGAAATTGATAAACGCGAAGCATTTTGGATTTTTGCATTGAGACTGAAAGCAGCCATTTTAAACAAAGATGTTGATTCTTTGTGTGGCTTGTATGCGGCTTTTGATCAAAATGGAAAGAACATGTGGGAAAACATGTATGATAACAGTATTTTGCGACAAGTAGATCGTTTGTTGTGAATTTACAGTAAACTGTGCGTTTTCTAGAAACGCAGGCTCCCGTTGCTCTTAACCTCCACGTGGTGGGAGCCGGAAACGATCCGTTTGATCGGCCAATAAGAGCATAAATATTAAAAAATAAAATAAAAAATGTAAAAATGGATAAATTGTTGACAAAAGTATATTATGACCCTCAAACTGGGTATACGGGGGCAAATCAACTTTTTGCTCGAGTAAAAAAGTTACGTCCAGCTACAAAATTTGAAAAGGTAAAAGCATGGCTGGAAAAGCAACCCACATATACACTACACAAACCTGCAAGGAAACATTATTCGCGTAACAAGGTAATCGTTAGTGGGGTTGATGAGCAGTGGCAAGCGGATTTGGTTGATCTACAATCGTTAGCCGACCACAATCATAATTTTAAGTACCTACTCAATTGTATTGACATTTTCTCAAAGTATGCATGGGCAGTGCCACTTAAATCAAAAACTGGTGAAGAAATTATCGCATCTTTTCAGAAAATTTTCAAATCGTCGGGCCGTAAACCATATAAACTGCAAACGGATCAGGGAACTGAGTTTACAAACAAGGAATTTCAGCAATTTTTGAAATCTCAATTTATTGACTTTTTCACGACCAAAAGCGAAATGAAAGCTAGTATTGTTGAGCGGTTTAATCGTACGCTTAAAGAACGCATGTGGCGATATTTCACTAAAAAGAATACATTTAAATATATTGACATTTTGCCCGATTTGCTTAAAAATTATAATAATTCTTTTCATAGGACCATTGGTACATCCCCCGCTAAGGTTACCTATAAAAACGAAAGAGAAATTTTGAACAAAGCATTCAGGATTGATAAACCGAACGTTGTTTTTAAATTTGATATTGGTGATAAAGTTCGTATAAGTAAAGTGAAACGCACATTCGAAAAAGGGTTCTGGCCCAACTGGACCGAAGAATATTTCATTGTTAAGGAGAGGTTCGCTCGCACACCACCCGTTTATACTCTCGAAGATCAAAAGGGGGAAAAATTAGAGGGTGTTTTCTACGAAACCGAGTTGCAGAAAATTAGTGCAAAATCAGATGATTTATTCGTGATTGAAAAAATTATAAAAATTCGTAAAAAAGGCAAGAAAACTGATTATTTGGTGCGCTTGGAGAGGCTACCCGCCTAAATTTGACTCGTGGGTTTCTGATATTGTAAAGCTATAAATAGTAAGTTAAATCTTAAGATCAAAAATGGAGTCTATAGGTCAGTGTTTTTTCAATCATATTCTACATCGTTTATCACAATACGCACATTTGTCTAATGATGCCATTGGTGATTATTTTTGGCCAAAAATGAGCAACCAGTATAGGCAAACATTGCTCAAATTTGATGATCATGCTATTTTGAGCTTCTCAAAGTTTATCAGAAAACGCCTGAAAAAGGGCGATCTTTGCCTGCTGTTTAACTTGTGGGAATTTTTAAGCCCTGAGGCTAGGTTTTCACTTTGCGAACCTCCATACAAAAAATCATTGATGAACACATAACTTCATCCATGTCATCAGTATTGATCTAAAAATTTGCAAAGTTTGGAATATTTTTTGTAAAGTTTGGAATATTTTTTGTAAAGTTTGGAATATTTTTTGTAAAGTTTGGAATATTTTTTGTAAAGTTTGGAAAATATTTTTGTAAAGTTTGGAAAATTTTTTGTAAAATTTGGAAATAATTTTACATGCTTAAGCATAGTACTTTTGTAAAGTTTGGAATATTTTTTGTAAAGTTTGGAATATTTTTTGTAAAGTTTGGAATGTTTTTTGTAAAGTTTGGAATATTTTTTGTAAAGTTTGGAAAATTTTTTGTAAAGTTTGGAAAATTTTTTGTAAAATTTGGAAATAATTTTACATGCTTAAGCATAGTACTTTTGTAAAGTTTGGAATATTTTTTGTAAAGTTTGGAATATTTTTTGTAAAGTTTGGAATATTTTTTGTAAAATTTGGAATATTTTTTGTAAAGTTTGGAAAATTTTTTGTAAAGTTTGAAATATTATGTATCTAACCTGCATTTCTCAAGCATTGTTGAAACTATTTTATATGCTCTATGCAACTCATGCTCCTGTTTTGCACCTGTAAGGATCAATTTTCCGCTTGTGAACAGCAAAAATGTTATATTTCTGAATTTGTATATTAAGCCAGGAAACAATTCCACTTCATACATGCATTTTCTTTTCACCAGCTCATAAAATTCGCAAAGATTAATGCGGAACCCTAAATTAGCAGAGCCTACGAACATATGGGGTTTCACCTTTAAATCATCACTCCTAGCATTTAATGCATCTACAGCTGCTTTTATAGCACTTTCACCATCTTTCACTGTTTTGGCTCCAACACATACAATTTTACCTGATTTGAAAATCAGTAATGTTGCCTGAGGTAGTCGAAATACAATTCCTGGAAATCTCAAATAATTGTATTGTGCAGTCTTTGGTAATTTCTGGTATATTTCTTCGAGGTTAAGCGTATGGGGTAGTGCTGTAGTCAGTAAAATATTTTGTATAGTCACCATTTTTCTATAAATACTTCCTGATAAACTTATATTTATACCTAAAACCATGATGTTCCAACATCCTTTCACCTGCCTTGTTTCAGGACCAACAAAGTCAGGCAAAACAACATTTGTCAAGCGATTAATTGAGAATAGAGCATGCCTGATTGATACTAAAATCAAAAAGATTTGGTGGTGCTTCGCAGAAAATCAGCCTCTTTATAAAAAATTAAATGATGTTTCATTCATAGAAGGGCTTCCTGATTTTAATTACCTAAAACAATTTAGTCATGTGCCTCAACTTTTGATTCTCGATGATCTTATGCAACAGAGCAAGGGTAATGCCCAGATTGTGCAACTTTTTACAAGGAGTTGTCATCATTGGAACATTAGCATTATACACATTGTTCAAAACGTTTTCTTTGATGGTCTAAGAACTTCACGCATCAACTCTGATTATATAGTGTTATTCAAACACCCTGCTGATCAGTTACAGGCACAAATGCTTTCCAGACAGCTCTATCCTGCCAACGCTAAATATTTTCTAGAAGCTTATTCTGATGCTACTTCTCAGCCACATGGTTACCTTTTAATTGATCTAACTCAAAATGCTAGAGATGAACTGAGGCTTAAAACAAATATTTTTAGCAGGCATCCAACTGTTTATATGCAGAAATCTATAAATACTAGTAGAGATATTGCGACAAAAAAATGGGTAAAGAACGATTAACACGCAATATTGGTTGTTTACATCTCCTAAGTCAAGCAAAAAAACCTCAAAGAACCGCTATTATAAATACTGCCAGCAAAGATCAAATCCTTTGTCTCTGTGACTGTGCAAACAACTTTCTGAATGGTAATATTCCTTTCGATAAAAAGGATATAAATAAACTTCGAAGATATCAGAATCAAATTAGATACCTGGCAAACAATAAGCAGGCGACTACAAAACAAAAGAAAGATATTATAATACAGGAAGGTGGTTTTCTTCCTCTTTTACTTACTCCCATACTTACAATAGCTGGTAGTTTATTAGCTGATGCAATAGCTGGTAGAAAATGAAACATACTGAAAAAATGATTCTTATACCCGCTGAAATCAGCGAGCGGACTAAACCTATTGATGTTGTGCTAGATTCCTTGGATAATGAATTGCAAAAAGTTTTGCATAGCAAACGTATAGCTCCTGAAATAAAACTCATGAAATACAATCAGGTGCTTAGCAGATTTAAACGACTATATGAACAAAAGCAGCAGCCATATAGAGCTAGTATAGTTGACAGATACAAAGAATGCATTGAGTGATGAAGATGTGCTTGTTGGTATGCCAAAAATCAGATCCCAAAGGCAAAACTCCTTCTTCACTACATTCGTACAAACCCATTTATTGAAATTGAGCCTAATGGTGAGCTTGTGATAGATGGCAATAGAATTGAAGGCTCAAACATTACAGATTTAGTTAATGATCTTGCACGTGAGCGTAAGAAAATAAGCAGGCACCCTGGCACAAAAGAATTGCTGAAAGTGTTTAATCGCACAAATGTTCCACTGGAAAGTATAGTAAATAGACAAGGTAAGGAGATTTTTGCTGCAGGTGGGGAATTCGACTGGGATGAAAGTCTATAAATACTTATCACATATAATTTATTCAAAACAAAATTACAAAAATGCACGTTCAATTCAATCCTAACGATTACAACATTTGGTTGGACTACTACACAGGGCAGGCTGCCCAAACAGGCTATGGGTTGGAAGGGTATAAAGGCATCCCATACCAGCGGGGCGTAGGTCTTGGCAGTTTTTTCCGTTCGCTTTTTAGAATGGCAGTCCCAGTTTTGCAGTCAATTGGTAAGCGAGTTGGAAAACATGCTCTAGTTGCAGGTTCAAACATAGCGTCTGATTTGGCCCAGGGAAAACCGCTTTTTGAGTCTACTAAAGAACACTCAAAGCGAGAAGCTGCTCAATTGTTTGATGAAGCCTCTCATGCCCTTCAGCAGCAGCAAGGAGAGGGTCTTGGTAGCCGCCCAAAGTCTATAAATACTAGCATGATAGATGCTTTTTCAAAACAAAAAAATGGCTCTCGTAAACGGAAAATCTATCCCCAGTACCAAGACTGAACTGGACCTTTTTACGGTCCCTCCTACTCAAGTAGTGATAAAGCGTGGTTTTTGGCATGAAATTCAACCTACAAATCCTATTACTAATGAGGGACCATATGAATTTAGAGTACCTCCTGATCCACATTACATTCAGCTCAATAAAAACTACATTTACATGCTACTGAGAATCAAAAAACCAGTAGTTGCTGCTGGAGCAGCAGTGCCTGACTATGCGCCTATCAATCTTATTGGTAAGACTTTCTTTAAGCAGGTAAAATGCTTTTTAGGAGGCAAATTAGTTTTTGACAGCTCTGATAAATATGCATATAGATCGTATTTTGAAACCGAATTAAATTATGGGTATGATGCCAAGCATTCGCATTTGCAATCTGCGCTGTACTTTCACGAAGGTGGAAGTGATGTTGACACAAAAGACAATGAAGCTTTCAAAAAACGTTCAAAAATGTTCAAAGATGAAAATGTTGTGGAAGTTGCGGCCCCACTGCACATTGACATGTTCTTGCAAGACAGATATTTAGTTAATTTTACCGATTTCCGCCTAGAATTACACAGAAATAATAATGCATTTGTTTTGCAGTGCTTTGAGGATGTCAGCCTTGACTTGAAAGTCTCACAAATGAAATTTTTTATTCGAAAAGTTGAGGTTTTGGACACTGTGAATTTAGCTCTTGAGCAAACAATGCTTTCCTATACAGCAAAATATCCTATAAGGAGAGTAGCTTTGACTAATTTGCACATTTCAAATCCTGCTAGAGAAACGCCCAATTATACATTGTTTACTGGTCAGCTGCCTAGGCGTATAGTGTTTGCTTGTGTTGAAGGCAGTGCTTATCGAGGCAATCTAGCAAAATCGCCTTTCAACTTCAAACCGTTCAGCATAAATGATGTAAAAGTAACGTGTGGAGGTATAACGTATCCTGCTTACCCACTCAGCATTTCATTTAAACATGACAGGTACTTGCAAGCCTATACTCAGATGTTTGATGCATTAGATATTGGGCATGAAGGTAATTTCATTAGCAGAGAAGATTTTAAAACAAGTCACTGCTTCTTTGTGTTCGATTTGACTCCTGATGCAGATGATGGAGGACACTGGGACCTAGTCCGTGAAGGAACAACAAGCATCGCTGTTAGGTTTTCTGAGAATTTGCCCGATTCTGGCATTGAAATCATTATATATGCTGAATTTGATAACTTAATAATGATTGATAAAAACCGAAACACGTTTCATGACTATGATGCATAAACATGAACACTATTGAAATATTCAAAATTCTCAAACATAATAATACATTTGCAGGCGTTTTCCCAATAGATCGTCTGCCACCTATAAGAACCTACCCTGCGGCTCTAGTTGTAAATTTGGACCCCAGTGAGGAACCAGGATCACACTGGGTCGCAATTTATTTTCAAAATAAGAAGCATTGCAACTATTTTGACAGCTATGGCTTAGAACCACCTGTGCAATTGCATAAATACATTTCTGATAATGCGCTCTCATTTACATACAATAATATGCGAGTACAAGGGCTTTTCTCAATCAGCTGTGGTCATATGTGTATCTACTTTTTGGTCTGCATGAGCAAAGGCATAAGTTTCACAAACATTGTTCTATCTATGCTCAGTGAAAAAATTTATAAATATTTCAATAAACTAAGGTTATAAAAAAATGGATATGAAACAGTTTTACATAACGCTTCCGAGCAATTCACAAGAAACAAATACTGCAGCCACTTTTGTTACCAATCTGCCTAGACAAATCGCATTAACTGGCGACTGGGAGGTTGGGTTAGCTGAAATAATTTATGCAAATACATGGCACAATGTTGCCGAGGAGCAGAATATGATACAGTTTTACGACATCAAAAACAATGTGCGACAAAAATTGCTTATTCCTCGAGCAAGATATTTAAATATACATGACCTCATCCAAACCATGAGGAATGGAATAAAAACGGTTAGCCAAATAGACAAATTTGATTACATGCAATATTTTGGCATAAAGTATGATGAAAATAGGAAATTTTGTAACTTAACAATCAATACTGAATATATTCAAAGTGTAAAGCTGACAAAGCATTTAATGTATATGCTAGGATTTCTAGAGAGCCAGCTTAGCAATATAGATTATACTGTGAAAAAGAATTAAACATAGTTGCGCACCATTCGCCTGACATGCTGGGTGGAATGCACAACTTTTACGTATATTGCGATATAGTTGAGCCTCAAATCGTTGGAAATGTTTTTGCACCGCTTCTGCAGGTTGTGAATATAGAAGGAAAATATATGGATATTGTTAATCACGCATATATTAGTCCACATTATATACCTGTGCTCAAAAAATCATTCAATACCATTGAAGTGAACATTAAAAGTGATCAAGATAAACCTGTGCCTTTTGAATTTGGCAAAACAATTGTTAAAATGCATTTCAGGTATCGGCTATAAACATTTTATTATCACACCTGCTTCGCCTGAACAGCGTATCCACCTTTGCCTTAGGCAGATACTTTTGGTCTAAGCTCAATGCTGAGTACAAACAAAGTTTAGTAGAAAATGATGCTGAGCCTATCAGCAATTTTTCCAAAACTTGTCAAACAATGTTTTACTTTTCGTGATTTGCCCACCTCTAGCTAATCTGTGGCAACATTTCAGCGAGCAAACAAAAGAATATTATGCATACTTCCACGAACGATCATACAGCGGTGTAAAGTGGCGGTAGTGTCCCCCATCTGACTCTGGGCCCCTGCCTAAGCGCGTGCACACAATTTTTCTTGGGAGCATTGTAAAAAATTGGTATACTGTAGGAATTTTCACAAAACTCTTGTAATAGTTTTCTAATAGGATATGTATACTACCCTGGAAGTTTCGAGCCAAATCCGCCCTCTAGTCCCTGAAATTAGAGTGCTATATGAGAAAGTGTAAAGTAAATTGGTATACCGTAGGCCGCGCGCCGAAATTCCTGTGCGCGGCATGCCTCCCCTATATACATCATATCCTGAAAACTCTGAACAAAATCCGACCATTGGTTCTTGAGATATAGTGCTATTTGAGAAAGTGTAAACTGAGCGCTGGTATACTGTAGGCTGCGCGCTAAAATTTTGTACATTGCATACCTTACATGTACTCAACATACTCTTAAAATTTGAGCCCGATCCGACCGCGCTGGTTCTTGACTTACGTCTCTTCAAGAATAACCCCTGGGGTAATAACCATGGAAATTTCCTCTCCCTGGCCCTGGGCCCCTGGCCCTGGGCTGGACGCACCCCCTCCCCGGGCAGGTCCGGGCACGTCCAATCCTTGCGCCCTGAGAAAAGCCAGGGCGCAGATTCTGAGCCCCTCCGTCTATGCTATAACACTAGGCTATGTTATATCATTGCGCCCAAGGGACCCACGCCTAGCTACTTATAAAGTTTAAGGCAAAATAGGGATGGCAATTTCGGGCCCGAATCTGCAAACAATAAATTTGTGTTAAACTATCGTCATTCCCTTTGTGTGATCGGACGAGACTGCTTGCATTAATGATAATGGTGCTAATAAGTGTACACTTCAGTACAATAATTAATTATTTGCAATTTCCCAGGGGTAGCAATTTTAAGCCAAAAATACTATCATGTCGCTTTTTTCCATATAAAAACGTTCCTACTGCAGAAGCCACTTTTTTATGTTTTTACTGTTGATATTATTCATCTGAAGTAGACTGCCTATTTTTTAACAGGCAGAGCTTCGTATTCTGCGTTTAACAGGGCTGGCAAATTTACTCTACTTTATGTCCGAATTCTGCCTCTCTTCCTTCATGCATTTACTCGATATTAAATGCGGCTTTTGTAAAACGCTTCACTGAATTAAATTTAGCGCACACTAGTCTACAGTCTGGCCAATTAAGAGCACTAACAAATTAGTTTATGAAAAGTCATTTTTGGTTTTAAGGCTAAAAAGGTGACAATTTCGCCCTACTTGATGGCATTAGCAACTCCGATGGTACAAAAAGGACAAATATACTTGGAATTACGCATCATTAAGGGACAAAAGGGGACTGGGGGAAAAGTTACCACAAGTATAGCTACTGTGACTTTGCGAGGTAATAGAATGAAATAGTAAAGCTCGAAGTATTCAAGACAATCGAAGAAATTGTTGGTTTGAAGCGATGAGGAAACGTGTAAGCTTATGTGAAACAGACTTCATACAAGTACATATGTACACTTGCATGCCTGCAACGATTGTGTACACTAACCAATTGACGTCAGCTTGCAACTTTCAAGCAAAAAGTATACATTTCAGATAATATTTACATTCTTACGTGGAGCGTTTAAAATCATTTAAAGAATGGTACACCTTTTAAGAGGCCGCAGAATATCTTCTTTGATTTTTAGCGTTGCTCAGACAAAGTCTAATTCTTACCAGATTTTGCGAATTTAGGCACATACATAGGTAGCTTTTTCCTAGTCCACTCCTGTTGCATCTTTAATAATACACAATCCTGAGTATATCTCGTATTTTTCCCATCGGAGCATTTTTCTATGCTAGTAAAATACTTTTAAATAGCATGATTTGAGTAAATCAGTCAGTAAACACATACAGTAGCATGCCACAATAATGACAGCAGTAAAAGAACGCGTAAAACAATATTGTTTTGAACATCAGCATTGTACTTTTAAAACAAGACAAGCTTACCTTATTTAAATAAGTAGTAAGGCCGGTCACTGTAGGGCGCGTGCTGAGAGATAGACTGATCTCTTAACATGCGCCCTACTTCCGTTGCTACAGCATGTGTTTGTTTGTGTGTATGTGTGTGTGTGTGTGTGTGTGTGTGTGTGTGTGTGTGTGTGTGTGTGTGTGTGTGTGTGTGTGTGTGTGTGTGTGTGTGTGTGTGTGTGTGTGTGTGTAATATTACATGCACGTAGCGGTTATTGAACTCTTGGCTGGCCTGCCCGCCTGGCTACAGTCCACCGACGTATGTATTCTGTTGGTAGAGTAGAGCCCATGTGTTAAATGTAGCCCGCCACGGTATAATGAGCCCGCCCGTTAAACGGAGCCTGTCATGGTATAATGGGCCCGCTCATTAAAATAGAGCCCGCCATAGTATAATGGGCCCGTATGTTAAATGCCGGTTGTTAAATGAAAAAATATAGATTGCCAGTGGTCACTGAAAGGTCATGCTACGAAATAATATGCAGCTAGCCTACCCGTGACCTTGAGGTTTTCTTTTCGTTATACCTATGTTATGACAGACCTGTACGGCAAAAGAAGGCTATATAGTGATAGAGTAAGTAGAAAACTGACGTGTAGTATAGCGATTGAGCAATTAAGGAGTTTAAACAATACCTGTAAAATAAGAATCAGTTATTCGAGAAAATAGCGCTTTAATAAAATAATATATAAGTGCAGAATAGCAATTCAGTAACTAAGAATTTAAACAAATACATGCAACGTACAAAAAAAGATTGCATGTGGACGGCGATCAAAAAGCAATATTAAAAATAACGATTAAATAGAAAAAAATTACATATAAGTGCAGCAATAGATTAATTTTCGGTTAGAAAAATAAGCGCAGAATAGGAAGAAGAATGCATAAGTGTGAGACGGTGATTGAGTGTGTGAAAAGGAAAAATTGAAATCGAGTAAGCAAATTACGTTTAGTACAGTTATCAAAAATTATAAAATACGTGCAGAGATTTTCAAAAATGCGGCAAACGAGCTGCAAGTAAATGATTTAAGTGCAATGAATGACATTTCACTGTAAATTTTTTAAGAGTCTTTATCAAGAATATTTTACAATTTAAAGCGAAATTTTTCAATTCACAGCCACAGGACTAACTTGTGATGAAGCACAATGTACAGCAGGCAAATTTATGACATTGACACTAATACAAAACTCTATAGCACAAATTTTTCCATTTTATGTGCCAATGTTAAGTATCCCGAGGCACATGTGTAAATTCTGCGAGATAAAAAAAGATAGGGTCTTGGGAAGGCTGGAATCCCAGAATATGATACCAATATTGCTTGTTTGCCATTTAAATGATAAAAAAAGGCAAAAATCTATTAAGTGAAATGTTTTTCAAGCAGTAAGACCGCACTTTTTAGCACTTTTAGTCCTTTTCTGATTTTAACGATACAAAATATAGAAATTCATCGACCAGAAAGGGATCACATTAGAAATGCACATTACTGCGCATTATGTTCGCACTGCCAGAAAGCACTGTGTACGCTGTTCATTTTTTTATGATTTTAATCTTGAATATAGCCCTTTGCCGTTGTCTTATCCTTTGAATCTTCGCCGTTTTTATCTATATCCTTCTGAATTTTTATTACGTTGTACTGTTTTTAATTCTTGAATTTGCTGAAATCTGGTGCACAGTGAGTTGGGTATACATGCGCTTCGCCTCTTTGGAGAAAATTTATAAATTGATTGGAAGCTGACCTGAAATAGAAAATTTTCTAGATTTTAAGTTTACTTTTGTTAGAATTTTTTATGGAAACTTTAGCTCAATCTGGCTCTCTGACTGACCTTTAGGTCACTTCAAATATTCCTAAAATCTGAGCCGAGCCGTTAATTTACCCTCCGTTTAGCATCATGTTCCTGCAGTCGAAAGGTACCATCATGGGACGCTGTGCTTGTCTGTGTTAAGCTACACCTTCTCAATTAAATATGTAATGTGTAAATTACTAATTTCATTTTATGCAATTTTGTATGCTCAAATAAACATATGTTACTCTTCATGAAAATTATTTTTGAAAGAGTTACTTACTACTAAAAACTTTTACATTGCATAAGAATAGGCACCTGGTGGACATCCATGCAAAAACAAGAAAAAGTAGATTTTTGTTGTGTTAAGCACAACCAGGGGATGCATTTGTAAAAAAACTTTACTGTTTCAAAATCCGCCAAGATTTCGGCATATTACGCATCTAACATCTAAAAAACTCTAATAGTGCTGTGCACTGTGCGGCACAGTGCACAGAAAAAGTTACAACTGTGCGTCACACATCTGATAAGCTTGTTACACATTTCTTAAAAACAGTGGTACACATTAATAGTTTCCATCGTAATTGCATAAGACATGGATTCTGGGGCGGGTTAGTTCTAAAAATTTTCTTTCATAGTTGGTACCTTTGGGCTTGAAAATAATATGTGCGTTTTAAAACATTTTTTTGGTTTCTGAGACTTTTTTAAACATAAAAAACGAGAAATTGCAGAAATTTCAATGAGATTGAAGGAAACATGATCTAAAAAATGACTGTCGAAATTGATATTTTTCAGCCAAACAATCGCTAGAAACGCATAAAACTACATATTTTTAATATAGATTATAAAAATCGAAAATTATGTGACGTGTACGAGCTTAGTCTACAACCTCCACTAGAATAAAAGGATGGGAAATTTTTATGCAAAAATGATGCAGAATAAAGTCAAAAAATTGATAAAGGCATAAGTTTTATCACGAAGTGCTTAAAAATGATTATAAAATGCAAATTAATTACCAGTTTTACGATATTCTAACATTTATGCCAGTTTTATGGGGGTCAGCATCCGTTCTGGGTGGGGGACTCTCACAAAAAAGGCATTTTGGCCATGATTTTGTACCAGATGGCATTTCATTTACTTCTTCATAACTAGTCAAACTCTTGTTTTTAAATATAGAATATTTTTTAACGCCTAGAAAAATAAAAGCTTAACAGTAAGAATAGACCAATTAGTACAACGCATTAATAAACATTATAAATGTGAAAATATTATGTATTGCACAGAAACGCTAGGCATGTTCAGACTTTATTAAGCAAAATTCTTTTATAGACAGGTACATGTGGGTTTGTGAGCGTGTTTATGTGTTTATGTATGTGTGTGTATGTGTGTATGTAATGTGTTATACGTGGATTTCACACAATAATATAAAAATAGTGAATCTCAGATGATAGTCATTTATTCATTCTGAATTGGTTAGAGATGGTCGTTTTATGCACCTTGTGTAACAAATCTTTGTCAAATAATTTCACGTTAAAAAGACACCAGCGTCTATTACATCCATCAATGAATACAGAAAACACTAGTACAGATGACGAAACTGTAACAGTAACATCCGAAGAAGAGAAGAGGACGAACAGGAGGAGGACGAAGAACAAATCGAACATGAAGAGAGCCAGGATGAAGAAATGTCTGATAATCTTTCTGATAGTGATGATGAACCTGAAATCAAAAGTGGCTGGAGAAATCCTTTCTGGCGCACAATGATGGAAAATGCTCTACAAGATATGGAAAATATCCCAGACAGCGTTGAAAAATTAAGCAATCCACCTTTCTTTAAAGCCTTTTTATCCAAGCTTCATGAAAATTATGATGCGCATGCTTTTTTGCAAAAAGCATTAGATGAAAGTGATCTAGATACAAAGTTATCTACAACAGCAAGTTTTTATAAGTCAAAACTTAACTTTGGGAACACTGAAGCGATGAATACAGCATGGAATTCACGGAGCCATTTGTTCAAGAAGCTTATTAGCAACAACAGTGATGTTCTATTTGACACATTAGCAGAAAGGCAAGATCAGGATGGAGAAATTGAATGAAATGCCACAAAATCATGTCAGTACAAGGCTATCGTGATAAAATAAGAACATGGTGAAAAAAATGTACGATTGTTAGATGTGTAACAAGCTTATCAGATGTGTGACGCACAGTTGTACTTTTTCTGTGCACTGTGCCGCACAGTGCACAGCACTATTAGAGTTTTTTAGATGTTAGATGCGTAATATGCCGAAATCTTGGCGGATTTTGAAACAGTAAAGTTTTTTTACAAATGCATCCCCTGGTTGTGCTTAACACAACAAAAATCTACTTTTTCTTGTTTTTGCATGGATGTCCACCAGGTGCCTATTCTTATGCAATGTAAAAGTTTTTTAGTAGTAAGTAACTCTTTCAAAAATAATTTTCATGAAGAGTAACATATGTTATTTGAGCATACAAAATTGCATAAAATGAAATTAGTAATTTACACATTACATATTTAATTGAGAAGGTGTAGCTTAACACAGACAAGCACAGCGTCCCATGATGGTACCTTTCGACTGCAGGAACATGATGCTAAACGGAGGGTAAATTAACGGCTCGGCTCAGATTTTAGGAATATTTGAAGTGACCTAAAGGTCAGTCAGAGAGCCAGATTGAGCTAAAGTTTCCATAAAAAATTCTAACAAAAGTAAACTTAAAATCTAGAAAATTTTCTATTTCTGGTCAGCTTCCAATCAATTTATAAATTTTCTCCAAAGAGGCGAAGCGCATGTATACCCAACTCACTGTGCACCAGATTTCAGCAAATTCAAGAATTAAAAACAGTACAACGTAATAAAAATTCAGAAGGATATAGATAAAAACGGCGAAGATTCAAAGAATAAGACAACGGCAAAGGGCTATAATCAAGATTAAAATCATAAAAAAATGAACAACGTACAAAGTGCTTTCTGGCAGTGCGAACATAATGCGCAGTAATGTGCATTTCTAATGTGATCCCTTTCTGGTCGATGAATTTCTATATTTTGTATCATTAAAATCAGAAAAGGACTAAAAGTGCTAAAAAGTGCGGTCTTACTGCTTGAAAAACATTTCACTTAATAGTTTTTTGCCCTTTTTATCATTTAACTGGCAAAAAAGCAATATTGGTATCATATTCTGGGATTCCAGCCTTCCCAAGACTATCTTTTTTTATCTCGCAGAATTTACACATGTGCCTCGGGATACTTAACATTGGCACATAAAATGGAAAAATTTTTGCTATAGAGTTTTGTATTAGTGTCAATATCATAAATTCGCATGCTGTACATTGTGCTTCATCACAAGTTAGTCCTGTGGCTGTGAGTTGAAAAATTTTGCCTTAAATTGTAAAATATTCTTGATAAAAACTCTAAAAAAATTTACAGTGAAATGTCATTCATTGCACTTAAATCATTTACTTGCAGCTCGTTTGCCGCATTTTTGAAAATCTCTGCACATATTTTATAATTTTTGATAACTGTCCTAAACGTAATTTGCTTACTCGATTTAAATTTTTCCTTTTCACACACTCGATCACCGTCTCACACTTATGCATTCTTCCTATTCTGCGCTTATTTTTCTAACCCAGAATTAATCAATTGCTGCACTTATATGTAATTTTTTTCTATTTAATCGTTATTTTTAATATTGCTTTTTGATCGCCGTCCACATGCAATCTTTTTTGTACGTTGCATGTATTTGTTTAAATTCTTAGTAACTTAATTGCTATTCTGCACTTATATTTTATTTTATTTAAGCGCTATTTTCTCGAAATAACTGATTCTTATTTTACAGGTATTGTTTAAACTCCTTAATTGCTCAATCGCTATACTACACGTCAGTTTTCTACTTGCTCTATCACTATATAGCCTTCATTTTGCCGCACTCTAATAAAGCGAATAGTCTGTTTCATGTCAAGGTTGCAACAATAGTTGAAAATTTCCATAAATGTATGGTCTGTCATACATAGGTATAACGAAAAGAAAACCTCAAGGTCACGGGTAGGCTAGCTGCATATTATTTCGTAACATGACCTTTCAGTGACCACTGGCAACCTATATTTTTCATTTAACGACCGGGCGGGCGCATTTAACACACGGGCCCATTATACCATGGTGGGCTCTATTTTGACGAGCGGGCCCATAATACCATGACAGGCTCCGTTTAATGGGCGGGCTCATTATATCGTGGCGGGCTACATTTAACACATGGGCTATATTCTAACGGGCTGGCCCATTATACCGTGGCGGGCTACATTTAACACATAGGCTCTACTCTACCAACGGAATACATACGCTAGTGGACTGTAGCCAGGCGGGCAGGCCGGCCAAGAGTTCAATAACTGCTACAGTACATGTAATATTACGCACACACACACACACACACACACACACACACACACACACACTCACACACACACACACACACACACACACACACACACACACACACACACACACACACACACACACACACACACATACACACATGCTGTAGCAACGGAAGTAGGGCGCACGTTAAGAGATAGTCTATCTCTCAACACGCGCCCTAGGGTGACCGGCCTTACTACTTAAATAGATCAAAGGCTTTCAGCATAAACTGCTGGCAACAGTTGCCTATAAAGGACAGGTACGCTCAGATTCGTTATCCCGATGTTATATGGGATATTTTGAAAAAATTAAGCTTCTGGAATGCTCTGAAAATAAACTCATATTCCAGTGTAAACTATACAAAGCTACTGGGTGTAAAGAAAAGATACAGTCCGATGTTTTGGACGTAAAGTATCAACGCTTCAAAAGTAAAAGAAATGTGTAGTGCAAAGTACACATTAAAATAAATGCATAGTGCAAACTTTACACGACTACTGGGTATAGAAAAAATAACAGTCAGATTCGTAATTCTGACCTTACGTAGAAAATTTAAACAAAAAGTTTCCGCAAGGCTCTTGAAGTTAAATAAAAATGCAGTGTATGATGTACACAACCGCAGAGTGGAAAGATGATTTCAGTCGCATTCGTAATTCTGATATTACTCTGATATTACGATCATTATTTATGAAAAAAATTAAGACACCACAATGGCCTACAAGGAAAATAAATTTTCGATGTAAAGCAGTTTACACCAATGTTGCGCGTGAACAAATGTGCCTAACTAGCATATCAAATTTGATTTATGGTACATTTTTGGACTTGAGATTATATCCAGATTCGTCATTGGTTGACTTTACACCTCCCGTAAAAGCTGGATATTGTTTTAAATAAATGCAATTTGCAGTGACGTGTACCCCTTTTACAAACTCTATTTTTATTCTATTTGAATTATCTCGACTTCTAAACAGAGAAAGTGGCGAACAAAAAACGTGGAGAAACGTATTTTTCAACATCCACCAGACTGAAAACTTTAAACGTCTGAACCTATCTCCACATGCGGTGTAAAGAAATTCAATTAAAATCAGTCTGTAGCCTCTAAATCGTAGATTGTTTCTATTTGAAAAATTTCTTTTCCGCAAAATATTTGACATATTTACCAATCAAAATAGGGAAAAAATGTGTTTAGTCGCCTATTTTACACCGATGATTTCGAACTTTAAACCCCTATAAATAAATCAATATTGACATTTTTAAACGCGGTAGGCTGCAGCATGTAGCCATTAGATCAAGCCTTACTTTTGTTTTATTTAATTTGTCCCGATTTATTACGGAGAAGTTGGCGGAGATATTTTAGACTCAATCTGTTTTTTTACTCCATCCACCACAGTGTAAAGTTTTAACCCACAGATCTAACTTCGTATTATACGTAAAAAATTTGCTGGTAAGCAGAAAGTAACGTATAATTTATAGTGCATTTTTATCAAAAAAATTTCTTCTGACTTACAAACAGAGTTGTTGGCGGACATAAACAAGTCGATAACTCGGGCAAAATGTTTTTTACCCCCAAATTTTCACACTCTTTATACACTAATGGAGAACTAATGCGAAATTCAAAAAAAACGAAGAAATGTGATCTGAAGAATTTTTTCTTCTACAAATCTATGCCATTAAATTATATGAATAATTTATCATGAGTTGCCTTCAAGCCTTAAAAAGAGTGAAAAATGTGCTGAGTCAGTGTTGAGTGTGAAAAAAACAAAACAACACAGGCAGCAAATTTTTTTATTATCTTTTCCTTTGAAAGACCATACCTCCTAAATGTGTCCCGTTATAGCTTTCGGGGGTGCACAGGTGTTAGGGGTACCTAAGCGTATTATAGGTATGCACTAATTTGCTACCTATGATTATCTCTATGAATAATACAAGTAAATAAATAACCCTTAATTATAAAAGTTACTAGCAAAAAAATGCTCCGTTGAACAAAAAAGGACGAATATACATGGGGTTGTGGACTAGGATTTGAACAAAGGGGACTAGAAAAAACTACCTATTTATAAGTCATAAGTCGCAAAATCTAACAAAAATCAGACAAGCATAGAAACGATTGAAGAAGCGGAAAGTTAGCTATGCAATAGCTATAAGAAATTAGATGGATTAAATTAGGAGACACTTTGCGAGCCAATTCAATGAAATGACAAGCATCGATGAATTCCAGACAATCAAAGAAATTGTTGGTTTGCAGTAGGAAACGCGTAAACTTACATGAATCGGACTAAATGTAGCTACACTAGAATGCCAGCAACGATTGTGTGCACTAATCAATTGACGCCTGGTTTGCTTGCTATAATGCATGATAACAAAATCAAACACCTCTGAATACAATTGCGTATGTGTTCTACCAATTACGATACGAAGCCAATAACCGTTGCAACTTGCAAGCAATTTACAAAAACAAAACATATTCGATTATATTTATACACAATTATTTGAAGCATTAAAAATTATTCAAAGATACACTTTTTCAGAGGCTGCAGAAAATACTTTGATTTTTTGCATTGCTTAGAGAAGTATGATTTTTGACTGATTTTGCGACTCTTTAGGCATACATGTAGGTAGCTTTTTTCCTAGTCCCTTCCTTTAACATCCTTAATAATCCACAATCCCAAGTATATTAGTCTTTTTTTTGTTCCATCCGAGCAATTTTCTTGTCTAGTACCCTACTTTTAATTAACATGCTTTGAAAAAATCAGTCAATGAACACACACGATAACATACCACAATCATGAAAGCAGTCCAAGAACGTGGAAAACAATATTGTTCTGAGCATCATCATTATATTTTTTTAAACAAGACAGCCTTACCTTAAATAGATTAAAGGTTTTCAGCATAAGCTTTACGCAATTATTTGGTTCAAAGAACACTGACACTCAGATTTGAAACTTTGACGTTACATTGACAATTCTGTAAAAAAATTAAGCTCCGGCAACACTCTAAAAGTCCATCCAATTTTCAGTAAAAAATTTACACAGGGTGTAAAGAAGAGATACAGTCAGACTCGTAATCCTGACCCTACGGAACATATTTATTAAATTTGACGTTTTGTAACACTCTGAAAGTAAAATAAGTGTGTAGTGTTAACTTTGCACATCAACAATAACTGAATTTGAAAACTTCGCACAACTACTGGGTGTTGAGAAAACTATTAGTCAGTTTAGTAAGTCTGACGTTACGTGAAACATTTTGAAAAAATAAGCTTCTGCAGGACCCTTGAAGTAAAGTTAATTTGCAGTGCAATCTTTTAACAGCCTCGAAGAGTAAATAAGATTTAAGTAGGATTCGTAATTCTGATATTACTCTGATATTGCGATCCACATTTATGAAAAAATTAAGTCTCAACAATGGCCTGAAGACAAACAAATATTAGATGTGAACTACTTTACACCACTGTTAAATGTAAACAAACGCATCCAACTGGCTTATCATGTTTGATTCCTGCTACATTTTTAGACTTGAGATCATGTCCAGACTCATAATTGGAGAAGTTGTCCGAAAAAACAAGACAGAATGATGAACAAGACACCCAATCTTAGACTTTACACCTAAAAATGCTAAATATTAATGTAACAAAGCGCTATTCGCTGTGACGTGTGACCCTTAGGCAGTATTTCTTTTTTATATTCGCCCAATCCCAATTTTTAAATGGAGAAAGTGACAAACAAAAAACGGACTAAAACGTTTTTTCCACCATTCAACACATTCTAAACTTTCAAAATCTGCACCGAATACCCCATTTGGTATAAATGAATTTAATTTAAATCAGTTGATAGCTTGTAAACCTAAGTTCGCTTGTATGTGCTAAACTTTTGTTCCACAAAATGTTTGAGATATCTGTCAATCAAAATAATGGAAAAATGTATTTTCACACCCATTTTACACCCCTTATTTTAAACTTCACACCTCCATAAATAAGTCAATATTGCGTTTTTTAAGCAATTTGCTGCGACGATGTAGCTCTTGCAAGATACTTCATTTATCTTATGATAAATTTAAAGTTTAAACCCCTATATCTAACTTCGTATTGACTGTAAAAAGTTTGCTGGTAAGCAGAAAGTAGCGCATAAACCGTACTACATTTCAATCAAAATAAATTTCTTGCAACTTTTAACTGGACTGGTTGTCAGACATAAACAAATCGAAAACTCGATCTAAATGTGATTTTTCACCTCCAGATTATCACAGTCTTTACACTCTCATTCAAGAACTGATGCTAATCTGAAAACAAAAAGAAGTTCCATCTGGAGAATTCCTTCTTCTACAAATCTATGCTATTAAATTGTTTGAGGCTTCAATACTGAGTTGTTCACAAGCCGCAGGAAAAAACCACCAGAATTCGCCTGATGTTATTAGACTACACCAATACTTCAAACGCGCTTTACACAGTCAATATTTAATGTAAACAAAGAAGACTGCATAATCTTTTTTAATATCTATCGTTTACAAAAACAGCTCCTCCCGTATATGTCGGTAGGAAAGTGCACAGGTGTTAGGGGTACCCAAGTATGTAAAAAGTACGCACTAATGTACTACCTTTGATTAAGGAGTTCGATTTTTTAATTTTGCTCAACAGTTGTGAGGGTCACACAACTCGATATATTCTGAAAAATCAACTTCACCGTATTATTTCAAGTAAGTTTTGCTATCATTTTACGTTGCATGAAAAAAGTTCACTAGTTGGTAAAAAATCTGATCTTCACTAAACGGTACTGACCAAAAACTTCGAGAAAAACTGTTTCACAAGAATGGCTATATCTTTACAACTGATCGCTATAGAATTATAATTTTTTGTTAGATGGGTAAAATCACGCTGCAGCGAGCTTTAGACTTGTTTACATAAATTTTTCTATAATGTAGAAGGCTGAGGTTCGCAGCAAATACTTTTGGACAGATTTTTTCTTGTATAAAATTTTAGCTCAAAATTGTGCCAGGAAACTCTATTCTGCGTCGATTACAATAGATTAGCTACCCAATTTACTAAACAATTAATTATGGTCTGCTGAAATCGGTCAATTAATATAACTTTTTACCATTTTATAGGTTCTTGGCAATACGTGTCGATCATTTATATTTTTACTAAATTTGAAGTTTTCCGGGAATATATAGAGGCAGTATCGTATGCGCAGGATACAGGTATGTAGGTTTAAACTAGGATTTTTCTGAAATTATCAGCACCTAGTTTTGTTTACTAATTTTTAGTTTGTTTTAATCTCAATCAAAAATGATAACTAGCGCTTTGTAGAAAACAAAAAAACGTTTATGGTAAAAATTACTGATCCTATGGCAATGTGGCATATTTCACTTTTCTGCATCTAATAAGACTACATTTGCAATTTGTGTGGGTTTTTATGGTTTTCTTTGTGATAATAACATTTTTCTTCTCTTTTGAAGCATATCGCAAACAAATAACAATAACTGAGTTGACAGAAATATAAAAAATGTGACTGTCTGTGGTAGTTGCTACCCTGAGGGCACCGCAAGGGTTAACAAATTTGCGGCTGTTTGATAATGAACTAAACAAAAGCTAAACTCTTATTAATGTCGAAATAGTGGAACGCAGCGGCGGATTTAAGGGAGCGGGGGAGGCGGCCACCCTCTTCCCTTTGTTACAAATATTTGGCGAGATAAAAAATTGCTTTTAGGCGATCAGTGAATATAATTTCTCAAATTATTCCGGCGCTGCTCGCTGTATAATTCCTGTTAATAACATATACTTAGTTTCTTGGCGATCATGATGCCAATTTCTGCACGTGGAACAGGTTTTTAAAACAATTCCACCAGAAGAAACAGCTATTTTTGCGTGATATTTTTCTACCTATAATCGAAAATTTTCGACGTTTCACGTCAAATGCTACCAATACAGAAAATCAAGCAGTAAATTAAGCTTACAATAGTCCATCCACCTAAATTTCACAAATTTTCGGGCGTTTTGCGACAGATCTTCGAAATTTGTGAAATTATCCAAAAAACATTGAGTCAAAAGTGATTTTAAGTAAAAGTATACAATGTTAAACGCCGAGAAAACGCTATTTTCCGCTTGAAGGGCATATTTTAAAAAAATTGGATTAACGCTCCCTTCACTCTAGGAAAATGCTAGATCTGCCACTGGTGGCAAGGAGTGGCCTACACATCCTTTGGATATTAATTCAACAAAAAATCGGAAGACTAGCTGACTATCTCTTTGCAAAAACATAAAAGTGTGAGGTTAGACTACAATTTTGGATTTGATTGAGCAATTTCCGGCCACCGTGAACTAACAGTATGTATCCTGAAATCGCATTGACACATCATGAGGGTCATTTCTGACACTTAACTTTCCGTAAAAGTTCTTTAAACTGAATCGAAAAGTGTATTTCTCTGCCTAAAATTTCGCACCTCCCACACCGTTATCACCGTACCTTATCCCGTATAAACAGCAAATAGTAATTTAACAGGTAAATATTCGAAAGCATGTAATGTATTCTAAGTAAGAGGTCAAACAAATAATGATGCGCGTTAAAGCATGCACTCTACAAATAATTCCGTCAAGATGATATGAGTGCTCGGCAGACAGCGACTTAAGCTTTAATTATTGCTTCTGTATTAGGAATAATGCAACATATGAAGCACAAATTGTGACTTAGCGACGTGCTGAAATGGAAAACGTAATAGAAGCAGGCAATTTAAATAGAAACTGCAAGAGATCTGCAATAAAATACATTACATATTGATATCACGTCAAGATGAAATTCAATATAATCCATTGTTTTACTGTAAAGTCGACTAGCTTAAAATTCTGTAATGATCGTAATGTACGGGAATAACTCTTAGATTTACCACTACTTATTGTCTCCTATTTAGGAAGCATTACGCAGAAAAAATTATTAATGGATTAATGAAACGACGATGTCTTTTGCTCAGGACTTTCATTTCTACTTTAGACTGGGTACCCAAACTATATATAGGCACGAGGAGTTAGACGCTAAGTACGAATAATTAATGGACCTGGCGATGGATGCATAAAGTGTCGTTTGCTTGGCACATGTGAACATAATCAGACAAGTATTGTTATTGCAACTTTATCTAACAACTGGTTTATTGAAGGCTACTAAATCCTGTGTAGTGGCATTTAAACCCTTTCAAGAATGCTACTAAATTTGCTTAAATAAATATTAAATATATATTACATTAAATATATAATAAAATAATATTAAATTTGGTTATTTGATAGATATTATTCAATAAATATCATATAAAAAATTAATTGAAATTAAATATAAAAAATTAATTAAAAACAAAATATTTTTAATTTTAATTTTTTATTATAAATATCGTATAATATTATATAATATTATTTATTATTTATTATTATTTTTTATAATAAATAAATAAATATATATATTACAAAATAGACAGATATTAATATAATAATACTAATAATAATTGTTAATATTATTACAATAATATTATTATTATATATTATCATTTTATTATAAATATTATATTATAATATATTTTATTATTTATTATTTATTAATATTTTTAATTATAAATATATCATTCTTAATTTAAATAATTTTAAAAATATTAATAAATTTATTTAAATAAATATTAAATATATATTAAATTAAATATATATTAAAATACTACTAAATTTGGTTACTTCATACATCTTACTTCATACTTCATTACTTCTTTCTTCATAACAAAACCTTTGATTAATATACTAAAAATTTAAAATTTATTGTTGAAAATATAGCCTCAGCTGTTTGCTGCAACGGTGATTAGTGTGCATAGGTGGGCAGCGACTGAATTCTGGGGTCTGCGTGGTGTAAAACTGGCGAAAATAACAAAAAAATGCTAAAAATTATATTCTAGAGGTTTATCGATTTTGGGAGGGATCTAGCTGATTCTGGAGGGGGAGCTAGAAAAACTTCAAATCCCACCATGCGCATGTGTGATATAAATCATGCAGTTGTCAACCGCTAGATTTCCGATTTCTATTATTAAAAAATGAAACTTTTGTATAAATTAGCAGAATTCTATGAGGATTCAGGAAAAAAGCTAAACCTTCTACTTTAGGCTCCAAAGGTTTCGTTGAGTGAAAAACGCTTTTCTAAAATCCCAAATAAAATATACATGATTCTCAGAAATACATATAAGCAAGAATCCATACAATGTCTGCTCAAATTGTCCAGAAAATTGAAAAAATCTTGTGAAATTATTTTAAATGAGCTGCAGTGGACAAGGCAAAGCGTTTGGTTGCGCATTTATTATTAAAAACTTGCGTCAGTTGCCTAAAAATAGGAAACAAAAGTTGAAAAAATATTGAAACTAACCAGAAATATTCAAATGGTTGACAGTCACCGCGATAAATACCATAACACAGACATTACCAGAAATGCACATAGGGAAGGGGGTTTGGGGTTTGCACCCCCAGAATTGAAGAATTGGAAATTTCACGGGGAAAAGAAGGCAAAATGAAGGCCAAGGATGGATGAAGGTTAGAAAAAATTTACTTTAAAATTGGTTTTAATTGACACATGCTATTTTGCGATTATCCTAGTTTTTGAAGTCGTTTTCACCCAAAACAACTAAGTTTTCGACTCTGTCCACCCTAGACCAGTTGAACCCATCCGTGGACGACACCCACAGAGGGCCGAATTCTCGCCCTCAGAAAACAAAATACCCTCCCGCCCCCGAGACTTCAATTTTTGAAAATTTTTTTCCCCCTTCATTCTCAATTTTTTGATGCCAATCGATAGTGCACAGAAGCGTTGAAGAATGGTGTTTTTATCGCCATATCACCATTTCTAAGACTATTTTTTTACCTTCGCAAAATCTTGCACTTCCAACCCGAGTATTTTGATGTTGCCCACCTATGTTTGATCCCCCTTCACCCAGATTGGCCATGTTTTGCCTCTATGGTCATTATTACACTTTTTGCTCAAAAAATAAGACTGCTTAGATAGTGTAGTGTTTGTTGCATTCTCATGTATACCTACTAAATAGCACCTGAAAGATATGTAGATCGAGTGAATTTGATCGATCGTTGAAACAAAGATTTTGGTTATTGATTTTCTATAGAAACATTAGTGCATAGTGCATTGATTTTCCTGTTTTTATTCCTAAGAATTCCTTCATGTACAGTATTAATTAAAAAGGCAATTGGGATTATTAGAACGCTAGTGTCGATAATCAAAATTCTCGATGTTGAATAAATCCGACTTTCGCTCCACATAAGATTTTTTTTAACTTTGTTTGAGACCAAAATCATTCGCATTTACAAAGGGCATGGATTCTTTTTTAGGGTACATCAAAATAGGGTACTTGGTGCACGCGATAAAAATTGGACCTTTTAATTTTTCTGACAATGCTTTTCCTTTTTAGACAATAGAAGCACAAAAAAATTGGAGAAAAATTTAGTAAAATCGAAAGAAATAAAGTACGGAAATACTACTCGGCGCTGAGTTCCAAAAGAATAGATACTTGCCAAAACTAGTCGCTAAAAACGCTGAAAACTAGTTAATTTTTTAGGTATTTTATAAAAATCGCAAATTCTGTGCGAAGTTCGTCCCATGACCTACCCTCAAGTATGATGCAAGATGCAAACATGATTTATTGTTTTTTGCAATCGGCAGGCACGTGGCATCAGTCTTTCCCGTTTCTCCGACCATCTTGATTCTCCGACCGTCCAGATTCTCCGACCATCGCGAATTCTCAGTCTAACGATAAGATAGGGTTTTTTCAGGTTCCCGAATTTCCCGTTTCTCCGGCCGTCCCGATTCTCCGACCGTCCCAATTTTCCGACCATCTTGATTCTTCGACTTTTCCGATTCTCTTGACTAATTATAGAAAACGCTATTTTTAAATAAGCCAAATTCCCGTTTATCCGACCGTCCCGATTCTCCGACCGTCATGACTCTCCGACCATCTTAATTCTTCGACCAATTGTGTAAAACTTTTTTTCAAAGACGCATAATTCCCGATTCTTTGACAGTCTTGTTTGAACTTTTGTACCGATTCTTCGATCATCCCAATTATTCGTTTATGCTAAAGGTTGGCGATCATAAGAACAGTGAATTTTCGGAAATGCATTCGGTCTGCACAGCACATCCATACGTGGGCAGCACCAAAATTCTTGGGGTGGTGCAAGATTATCAAAGGTAAAAAAATGGCTTTAAAAATGGTAGTATGGTGAAAAACACCATTTTTCAACGTTTTTCATCGAGCACTATCCATTGGCATCAAAAAATTGCGAAAAAAACAAAAAAAATTTTGAAAATTGTATTCTGGGGGGGTATTTTGATTTCTGGGGGGGGGCTATTTTGGTTTCTGGGGGGGTGCATATCCTCCCAAACCATCTCACGCCCAGGTGTGAGCGTCTATATGTACATATTTACTAACATATATGCATGATGTAGGTATTGGTTCACGTCACCAGCGTGAGGGATACGACAACAATCCGCTCCAATTACAAGAATGGAAACAAAGGAATGGTAAATGCAATTTAGATATCACATTGAAACATTAGTTGGCGCCGGTTCCCCGACATATGATACGATCATATTTACCCGATTTAATAATGAGTAAGAAAGTGATTTCAGAATGAGTTACAAAATTAAGTTTACATTTGTTATTTATCACTTTATATATTCTTTAGAACGATTCTTACTTATTAAGTAACCTAGAAAAAAGTAATAAAAGGTGAGTCAAAGAGAAAATAGGTAGGTAAGTACTGCAAACGTCAGAGTATTTTCGCAGTTACAAAATTTATCTCCCAACTTTACTAAATGGCAAAGTGACACTCTCTGAAAAAAACAATAAAGTAGTCCAACAATTAATTCATTAAATTAGCCTCATTCTTAATTCAATCGTTATATCAACGCATTAAACCCAACCGATAGATCGAAACCACTTTCATGCTACCGTTCAGCAGTTAATGGACGTGTGGATAGCGCCATTTACAAAATTCGAGGTTAAGTCTAACAATCAGGAAAGTCGGTGAATCGAGACTCAATCCGTATCATAGCCTTCTGAATTCTGTGGACCTAAAGTTTTAAAGTCAGATATTTCGACAACTACTTGTATAGAGCAAAAATCAGAGGGTTTTGAAACGTTTCTCAGCATTCTCTACACACTGAAGAAGAAAACATTTTGAACAAAATTTGAATAATTTGACTTAATTTTTCCCATATCCGAAAAACATGATGATATAAAATAATCATGCAAACCTTTCACCAGCTGAAAAAATATTTCACTGGTTTTGTATTCAATTCTGGTACAGAAGAAGCAATAAGTGCGATAAATACATGATTCTGCTCAACGCGTCAGAAAGTTTTGATTTATTCATCATGTCTTTACATTAACAATAAATCTGGCGCAAAGCACATGAAAATTTTGGGTTATTAGGTTAAAAGGTGTGCTAGAATCAATTCTAACATTCCTTTAAATGCGCTTCGTAAATTTCCGACTTATTCCTCTGAGATACCTCGTAAAAAATATTATTTCCAAAATCTTGAAAAGAATGACTCTCCCCTATCCCCTACCCCCATAGCTATGTGTCTGGCGATCGGTCGACAAGTACATATGTCATGCGTAAGATTTGACATACTTTCTATTTGTTTGTGAGTTTCATGAAAAGGAAGAGGAATAATTGTTTTGTGGTCATAGAGCAATAGCTGCACTTTTGATTGAATACATGTTTTTTTGATTTTCGCTAATAATGTTAGCGTAGAAGTCCTACGCGCAATCCGTGTACATACATTAACAGCCGATAGAGAATTTGATTTTCATCGAATGACTTAAAATGACCAAAAAAGATTAAATACCGTGCTTTTAATAAATGTTAAAAGTATTCAGATCCAGAGCGAATTTGGTTTCATCTATTCATTTGATCATTGAGTTTTTATTTATTTAAATATTAAATTAATTGCATATTTGTCTATTTAATTATGGCTCTCTATGTTTATGGTCTTCCATTCCTTCCAATGACTTGCTTTGAAAGGCTTATGAATAACATTTATCTGTGTTTCTCGGCTGCCTGGAAGCCTATAAATCATTAGCCACTCGAGAGTCTGCTTATAAGCAGCGCAGCTCTCCAGGCGAACCACAAAAACACATTCGCATTGTGAGCACTATCTGGAAAATTGCCTTGAAAACAAGAATAAAAGTGAAAACAATAAGAAAGGAATTAATACGATTGACGTTTTGGATTGCAACATTTCTGATCAATGAAAAATAGGATAGCTTTCAAAAGTAGATTTAGTTACACGATATTAAAAGAGTGACAAAGGAACTTTTTTTCCGGTATTAGAGAGGTAAAATTTTTTTACACACTCGCACTATACATGTGCATAGGAATTTTCAGAGATCAGGCCCCCAAAAAAATTTTAAACGTAGGGAAATAAATTTAATTTAACGTGAAAAATTGAGGAAATCGAATAAACTGTAGTCAAAAAATATGTTTATGGCGCGAAGAGCAAAATATCTGTAATTTTCAAGCGAAAAATGAGCTAAATCGCTTACAAAAAACGAATTTTAATCAATTTCTACAATAAATCGACAATTCTTGTGGGGTCGCAGTTCAGGTGAAATCATACTGAGGTCAAACACTTCCCTTACTAAAGAACACGTATGATTCGCTCTTGGATTAATCGGATCATGTTGAAGTTGATTGACCTGTCTTTGGTCTTATAAATCATTATAAACGGTTGAATGGCTTAAAGAGCGACTTTAAGTGTTCGTTTCTGGTCGATTTTAGGCATTTTTGCAAAATAATTTTGATCCTTATTTTCATCTGTTCCTGAACACTTAACTTTTTCCTTTTCCCGATGGTGTCATGCTTTTATGCATGCAACTAGGGGATTAAGGATTTCCCCCATCACTTACAATTTGTAAACCTCCAAAGCAAGAAAAGCTTTGATCCCTCTACGGATTTCTGGAAAAGTTAAAATTTTCGGCCGTTTTTGATTGTTTTTTGGGCCGTAAATTGGATGTAATTTATCCCCCCTCCTAGAAATGGCCGGAGACTCCAAGCCCTTAAACTTGAGCCGTTACATGTATCAAATAGCCCCTTAATTTTGAGGCTAATAGAATAAGCTCGATATGGCATGTTAAAGATGATATCTTCATACTGAATTAGAATTCACTAGATGCACCTAATTATGGTATTTAAAATTTGTTTTTATAGACTACGACGTTCTTTTTTTAGGACTTATGTATATTGAAACTTGCATAACTTTGGCAATACTTAAGAGAAATCAGCAGTACTTAAAAGAAATAAGTCAAACAAAAAACACAATGAAGAGAAACCAGTGCAATTAATTATTTTATTAACATTGCATAATTGGCTGCATAAAAATATCAGAACCTAACATGAAATGAAGAATGCGAGTGCTTCATTGCCTTACTTCAAATGTTTTGGTTGGAACATTACACGCAAGTCTTCAATGCAAATACACATCTTGAAAATATACTCCTTGTTTAGCAAGATGGCGCAGAACATCAATCCAGAATGCCCATAAAATTTACGATTTTAGCGCGCTGGAAACTTCTTTGGTCATTTCGCAACATTCAGGTCCGGTCTTAGGGATTTTCAAGACCTACTCTTTGGGGCCCATTATAAATGTAGCTCATTTGAATGTTTCAGATCTCGCATTTCTAACCTAAACCTTCGAAAATTGCTTAAAAATATAGTTTATCTCAACGAAATAATAGGTTGCCATCTCCTCTTGATTTTTTCAATTACCTGTAATGGAAGATGACATTGATCGTCAAAATTTTTTGAATTTTTAATGTTTTTTGTTTGCATTTACTTCATTTTGACATAATATACAAGGTGGTAAGGTAAAGAGAAAGTCTGAAGGCCTAAACCAAGCCTGGAAAATGCTAGTTTCATTTCTGCTTATTTGATTGGTTTGTTGCCTCATTTTTAAGTTCGTTTATTTCTTTAATTAAAGGCACTGTATTTAAATAAAATCTCAAATTAAAGGTTGTCCGCATTGTAAACAAATACAAAATGCTCCTGTCAAATCAGCCCTATGAAAAAATATCTCAAGTCGTATCAGCATTCTAAAACGCTAAGCCTTAACTTTTTTGTGCACAAGGGCGCATACGCGCTCGTACATGTATCATTGAATAGAGCAATTATAGCTAAAATATTAGCGAATTGTGATCTCGTTCTCAATGAATGTTTGAACCTTCAGTAAGTTTCCTGTACATTCATCTTGTAGCTTTTTAACAGTACTAGATTGAGAACTTTGAATACAAATTCTTAGAGATTAATATCCCCGGAGGACTAAATTTAAGAATTAAATCCTGCGCTGTTTCTGCAGATACGCAAACTTATAATCAAACGTTACGACTAGGATATTTTTATGTGCCTTCATCTAAAAAAAGAGCAATTCGTTTATTTCCTCTTCATATTTTACAACAAAGTCAGTGGTTATATTATTAAAACATGCTCAAACTTTAATCGAAATTTATTTACTGAGATTTGAAATTATTCGCAGAATAGATTTTTAAGAAGTTTTTTTGCGATTTCCAGCTGGTCTGCTATTTAAATTTATTTATGTCATTTTATGGCGTAATAAATATTGCTTAAAGGGTGGTACTGAAATAATTGCCCATGTGGCAATTACATACGTCTGTAGGACAGCAAAAACCTTCTTGAACTAAACCACTGTTTTAGAGTTTCACGAGCCCGATCTTGCCATTTTTTAATAAAAAATTCGGAATGAGTTGCCTGAAATACCCTGAAGGTCAAAATATGAGGGAAATTGAATTGTCCAGTGAAGAGCTTCTGTTTACAGACGGGAAGGACAGACAGACATGAACTTCCAACTAGTGTTATTTTGGTAGCTCAAAAATGATTAAAATATGATATTGGTATAGTTGACACAATTTTAATATGATATAAATATGATATTCTGCTATTTTTTATTTAAAATATGATATACTTTTGATATTTGGTATATATTTAATATAATTTTGGTAGGTAAGTACATATGTATATGTAGCAAAGCCGATACATTCAACAGTTAACAGTCTTATTTTACGTTCGGCATATTTATGCTTGAGCTAGGTACCTATTAGGTATACCGTCCATTTTCTATATTTGTAATTCCGCCTACTATTTGTTGCTTAAATACTACCCGCTCTATAGTAAATAGCTCAGTCCGAAAGATCTCCACTAATATGTAGCTTAGGATAGATGCGGCCAGCTAGCTGGCCAGCTGCATGATATAAGCTTACGATGTAGCATACGTGTGATTACAGTAGGATATTATTTAGCTCACGCTAAACTATGATAATTGAGGGCCATGGGCCGAAACGTGCATCGCCCATGAACGATTGATATTACTAGTCTTTTGATTGTGAATTCGGATAGTAATATTCCCAGCATAATGATTGATAAGCGAACTTTATACCACTAGACGCATTAGCCCTAAAGGCCCTGCTATACTTCCCGCCGCACGGCGCCGTGCGGTGCCGCGTTGACAAAAGTGTGCTATACTTCCAAGCGCGGCGTCCGCGTGGCGCCGGCGTACCGCTGCGGCACCGCGTGGAAGTATGCCATGCAGTGGGACGCTGTGGCCTATATTTATCATTTATTTATGAGGGAAAGCTTGATTTTAGCATTTTTTATGATGTACTGATTTTTATGCGTATGTGAAAGCATGAAAATTGAATATATAATCGATTTTTTAGATGTCTGTGTGCAAAAATGTGTGTCTCCTATTAGTGATGTAAAAGATCCAGATTTTTACCCAGATCCAGATCCAGATAAAGATACCGTTCAGATTTTCTGGCGATCCAGATCCAAATCCAGATCAGATAACCAGATCAGAAAATAGCCAGATCCAGATTCAGATCGTTTTGCCAGCTCAAAATTTAAAAAGATCCAGATACAGATCCAGATCCAGATAAAAATATATTTTCTGTGCAGCAATTTGTATTGCTAAAAAGGAAGGCGTAAAGCCCAAGCCCAGATTGATTGGGGGGTCTCGGGTGGCGGGACTAATATAACAACCCCTGAGGGGTCTGGGGCAGAGCCGAGGAAAATTTGCATTTTAGAGCTTTTACATAAAAATGATATCAGTAAAAATTGTCTAAAAAGTAAAAGCTCACAAGTTTAGACTTTTTAGTCAACCAAAAGGACATTGTAGTCTGCTTTTTACAAAAACGACATTAATCCAAATTACGGATGCAATTTTTTTAAACATTGCTGCTAAAATTATAATCACTCATGAATACTTATCGTACGATTTTGGAAGTTCCTTTCTGTCTCACAGACATCAACAACAATTTTAATCAACAAATAATTCAAATTTAAATAAAATGTTGGTCAATTTTAAACTAGGTAATATTTTTTTAATTGGTGTCTTTCAATCTGTTCCGACGTCCTAAACACGACAAAAAAATTCAAAATTTTCCCATTTTTAGGCAAAAAAGTCCCTCAAAGGTCAATTCTGATGATCATTTATGTGAAAAAACAACCTTTAATACATTTTTATCACTTAAGTTACTTTTCTGCAGAGCTTTAAAAATTTTTTCTAAAACCAAAAAATTATGGGGGTCAGCGGCACTTTTTGGCCTTTCTGAAGGGGGGGTAGCACGGAACTGGGGGTCAAAGGTCAAAACCTCCAGCAGACGCCCCCACGTGCATGTAAGGCTAACCTACCCACATGAAATCGTAAAACAGAAAGGATACCATCACTGAAAATAACTCCCTGGTCTCTTTGACCAGATATAACTTGACTAAACAGATCCAGATCCAGATAAAGATCAGGTTCTGAATTTCTGGCAGATACAGATCCAGATCAGATAACCAGATCAGAAAATAACCAGATCAGATCCAGATTATCTGGATCTGGATCTGAATCTGGATAAAAAGATCAGATCCAGATGATCTTTTACATCACTAGTCTCTATGCCTTTCAAAACTTGTTTTCATGATGCTGAAACCGAAAATGAGTACAGTTTTTAATGTGCACAATCGTTGACCCATACCCTTTTCACTTGTTTTCTTGACACAGAATACAGTATACAGTTTACACATGTTTTACTTTTTGCTGTTTTACTGCAGTTACAACATCAATAATTTTTTTCTGCCGCGTTGTGCTGCGTGGAAGTATAGCAGCACAACCCATGTCACGCATGGCGCGTGGGCGCCGCGTGCGTGCTACGCGGCGCCGCGTGGCGCCGCGTTGGAGGTATAGTAGCTACTTCGCCACGCGGCGCCGCGGCAGCTCACGCGACGAAGTATAGCAGGGCCTTTAATGTAAGGATTAGCAAAACCTTAATTCTTACATATACCTATGATGTAATTTCTGCAGCCATGTAAGAAGTAGGTATCTATGTAAGCAAAATACTTAGGTACTTAAGACTCGTTTATTGTATATATTTCGGAGTCAAACGACTAATGCAAGTAATCAATATTTTTTCGAAGTAAAGCACAAGCACTACATTTGGACGCCCGTATAAAAAGTTTTCATTTATTTAGAAACTTTCAGAATTTACGAGATTAAGTTTCAAAATTTAATAAATTCCTTTCACTTTTCATCGAATACCAACATTTCGGAATAACGATCAGACATGCACGTGGGGACGTGGGGTCTAGACCACCCAGTATATGTAGAAAGATGGAAAATTTTACGTACGGAAAATGAAGGCCGAAGCAGGATGCAAATTAAAAATTTTATTCAAAAGTGCTTCGAACTGACCAGAAACCGTGTAATATTGTGGTTTTAACGCTATTTAAGCGCTAATGCAAGTTTTTGAGGTCATTCGGGCACAAAAAAGCTTATTTTTGACCCCCTTCCCCGAATCGGCGATGATGTGGACCTATGAGCTCTATTAGCGAATCACAACGGTCAACAAGACAGGTGGCAAACAAGTATCGAGAAAACAAGTAATTTAATGGGTAAATATCATGTCTTGTGGTATATACCTACCTACCTACCTGACTAACATTTTGAAATCTCCTACATGATCTAGGCCACCCTTAATGAGCTGAGCTCGCCATAAGTAACGCATTTATCAACATCGACAGGATGTCACTCACTCATACTACACTGCGCTAATAGTGTGTAAGTACACACAATGCAGTTGTACACAAACCTTAACAGACTATACAATCATAGGTAGCGCGATAGCGCTACGTATAATATACTTGGCCATCCTTTTTTCTTATATGTTTATCACAGCGAGTGTGGAATTTGTGTCCCTCCACACACCTATAACGGCACACAACTGGGAGGAGCGGCTTTTTTAAAAGGTAGATAATAAAAAACTTTGATACTCTTTTTTTGTTTACACTCAATATAGAGCTAGTCGTGAGTGTGTAAAGTGTAAACCGAAAAATAAATAAATTGGCGGAGAGCCAATAATTTAAAAATGTTTTCCCTGATTAATAGTTTACGAATCTGGTCTTAAAATTTCTTTACACTTATTATTTGTTGCACATGAGTGCAAATTATACAGTTTTTTTTACTGTTTTCATGCGTACAAGCATATCATAACTCATTTTTACATTCTACATTTGCAGTCTGATTGGTTTCAAAAGGTAGACGGTTATAAAATCTAGGGGAGCCTATTTTTATTCTTTTTGAAATAATATTTTAAAATTTAGAGGCGGCATATTGCAAAGAGTCTGGGACAAAAAAATTTTTTCCCTGCCATATTCTCCACTTAATAGACAAAACGTGGTAATTATCTCTAAAATGTGCCTCGTCCTGAACGCTACACGTGACAATTTATTTTGGTTCTTCACAATCAATATTGCGTTATTAGTGCAGGTGCAAAATTTACACTAAAAAAATGTTTTCCGCTCAGAGCGTCGTGGATGATGAATTAAAAAATAAACTCCCCGAGGTCAGAATAACGAATCTGACCTTTAAACTTTTCTACAGCCAGTCTTTGTTGAATTATGAAGAGGTGAACTTTGAATTATACATCTATTTTCTAATGCCGATAGATAACTCCGTATTGCATATTGTTAGATCAGATTTTTCTTATTTCACAGTTTTTGACTCGCCTTTAATAAATAATTATTTTTATTATCATAAATGCACTATTCTTAGACTTAAGTAGAATAATGAATATTTTTCAAAATAGTATAATCAAGCTGAAATCTTGGCTGCGAGTTGCGTTGGTGCAATGGCTGACGTATCCGTTCTCACATGTGGATTTGAAAAAAATAATGAGTTTAAGTCTTCTGAATATTAACTTTTTCATTTTTTAATTCTTTCGGCAAAACCATGCACTTTATTTGACTTATTCATCTGTTTACGTTCTGCAAATCACACACTTTTTGTTTTTTTGAATTTCGTCCCAGTTCTCGAATGGGAGTGTAAAGAGTGCGAAAATCGGGGGGTAAAAAGACACATTTTGGTCGAGTTTTCGACTTGTTTATGTCTACCATCAAGTCCGGTTATGAGTTTTAAGAAATTTTTTCTGAGAAAAATTTACTTCGGTTCAAGGGCTATCTTCTGCTTACCAGCAAACTTTTCTACAATCAATACGCAGTTAGTACCAGGGTTTAAACTTTACACTCTAGTGGATAAACAAAAAAACATTTTGTCCAAGATTTCTCTGCCTACTTTTTCGCTTATGAGTTGAGATAGATTGAATAAAAGAGAAATAACGTAACTTTCAAGAGCTACACGTTGAGGCAAGCCGCGTTCAAAAAACGTAATATTAACTTGTTTATGGGGTGTGTAGTTCGAAATCTGAGGTGTAAAATAGCGGAAAAACAGGTCTTTTCCGTATTTTGATTGGTAAATCATATCAAATATTTTGCGGAACATATGTTTGCCACATACAAACGTACTACAATCAAAGAGCTACAAACTGGCCCAAACCGAATTTATTTACACTCAACGAGGTTCAGATTTTTAAAGTTTACAATGTGGTGGACACTGGAAAATACGTGTTTGTCCATTTTTTTGTTCGCCATTCTCTCCTACAGAAGTCGGGCGAGGTCGAATAGGACAAAAATAAAGTACTTCATAAGGAGTACGCGTCACAGTAAATTGCGTTTCTTTACATCAATATTTAGCTTTTTCGGGAGGTGTAAAGTCAAACAAATGGGGGAGTTGAACATGTTTCTGTCTTGTTTTTTCAGCCAAGTTCTGGGTTATGAGTCTGGATATAATCTCAAGTCTAAAAATAAACCAGAAATCAAATGTGATACGCCAATTTTTTTGCAGTCGGCAGAGGTGTAAAGTGGTTTACATCTGATATGAATTTGTCCTCGGGCCATTGCGGAGACTTACTTTTTCAATAAATGTTGATCGTAATAACAGAGTAATATCAGAATTACGAATCGGACTGAAATTTTGTTTACCCTTCTGTGGTTGTGTAAAGTTTACACTGCATATTGTCTCTAATTCTAGAGCCTTGCGGAAGCTTAATTTTTTTATCGAAATGTTCTACGTAAAGCCAGAATTGGGAATTTGACTATTAGTTTTCTCTACACCCAGTAGTTGTGTAAAGTTTGCACTATTCATTTGTTCTTGATATGTAGTTTATACTACAAATTTATTTTACTTTTAAATCTGAGCGTTAGTGTTCCTTACACTTGATATTTGCGTACAGTTTAAGCTGAAAAACTTTGATGTAAGGATGTCTTGTTTAAAAAGGATAATGCTGATGTTAAGAACAATATTGTTTTCCGCGTTCTTGGACAGCTGTCATTATTGTGGCATGTTACTGTGTGTGTTTACTGACTGATGTACTCAAATCATGCTAATTAAAAGTAGGTACTATCAAATAAATTTGCTCCGATGGAACAAAAAAGATGAATATACTTATAATTGTGGATTGTTAAGGATGTAAGAGGACGGGACTAGGAAAAAGCCACCTAAAGTCGCAAAATCTGATAAAAATCACACTTTCTCTAAGAAACGCAAAAAATCGAAGTATGTTCTGGGCCAACACATTAAAATAAATATTTAATCATAAAAATGATTGAAAAAGCAGCACGTTAGCTATGCAGTAGCTATGGGAAATGATACTGAGTAACAGTCTTTCTAAACCGATTGAATGAAATAGCAAACATCGATGCATCCAAAACAATTGAAGAAATTGTTGGATCAAAACAGTGGGAAACGCGTAAGTTGACTTGAAACAGACTAAATGTAGGTATACTAGCATGTTCGTAACGATTGTATGCTCTAATAAATCGGCCCCTGCTTTGCTTGCTATAATGCACATAACAAAATAAAACAACTTTAAATACAATACCACTGACAATCAATCAATCAGGATGCGAAGCTAGTCAGCGTTGCTACTTGCCAGCAATTTAGGAAAAGTAAACATTATAGTTTTCGTTTATACACTCTTATCTGAAACTTGGGAAATTATTTAAAAAAGACACTTTTCAGAGGCCGCAGAATATACTATGATTTTTTGCGTTGCTTAGAGAAAGTGCGATTTCTATCAGATTTTGCGACTGTAGGTAGCTTTTTCCTAGTTCCCTCCTTTTACATCCTTAACAATCCACAACTCCAAGTATATTCATCTTTTATTTTCCATCGGAGCATTTTTCTTTGCTTATACATACATATGTACGAGACGAGGTGGCTCGATTCGATATACATACACACTTAAGTACCTATTCTGCATGCATACTAAAGTAAGTATATTATGAAGATATGACCTGGGAAATACCCATTGCATCATGTTTCAAAATTTGCAGGTAAGGTATAGAACGAAAGAAGAGAAAAGTGTTATCCCTTATACCAAAACTATACCAAAATTATATCAAAAATATCTTCACATTTCCCGGAGTTTTAATATGATAAGAATATGATATACCGAAATTCTCAGAATTAAAATATGATATTGGTAGTCTAACAAGTGCTCCTACCAAAATCATACCAAAATTTATTTTTGGTATATCAAAATAATACTACTACAACCTAATATAGCAAGATGAAATAACTTCGAGCACTAAAAATCTATGATTGTCCAGGTCAGCTTTTTAATCGTCATGAAAATTCAATATATTTCCGTACTCAGTAAAAGACCTTAATTGCACTAGTTAAGTCTTTATCACCCAATGCGTAATTTTATTGAAACAAAAAATTTAACAAATTTACTTACAAAAGACTATAGATTAATCGAAATCACTCGATTTCGCTCTATTTTCTCATGAGCGTGTTGATTCCCCTTGATGGATCTTCGACATCTCAATGGGTGACATGGGATGGATAACCGTACTCCTTGACTTTCTAAACAGGTTAAACTTATTTAGTAAAATCAAAAAATAGCGACATAATTGTCGGTCTGTTATCAGATATACAAAAGGAGCGCATCCGGAGTACGTGAGGATTGATAAGAAGGATATCAGGTACATAGGAAATGGTATTCTGTACTGGAACATGATGAATTCGATTAAATCTGACGCGGTTGCAAAGAAGGTTAAGGTTGTGATAGCCAAAGCTTGTACAAATAGCTTATATTCTTGTCGCATATCACAACCGCTCGGAAAAACTGCTGTAGAATGCCCCATTCGCTTAGCGATCGAGCGACCGGTGATTAAATACAATATTCCCATCGTCAGAAAGCAACTGATTCCAAGAATCATAAATTTGTAAAAATCACAGAATGCCCATCTTGATGGAAATACTACACGTTCACTTACCTCTACGACTGCGTTGATGACGAGTGAAAGTATCGGGCAAAGGACTAACAACGCCAGTGTCCTTGCCTTTGTGAAAACAACTTTGTATTTCAATGGAAAAACGACGGCGTAAAACCTATTGAATGCAATTAGCGTATGGATAAAATTTGTGGAATCCATGGACACAATTCCGATCTGTGATAATATACTTTCATTTAATTCGTATTCTCCAGGTAACGAAATATAATCGAAACCGTATAAAATATCTATTGTAGATGAGATCAATGTTATGAGATCATGTAAGCCAATAACTTTGATCACCAGAAAATATGTGTTGGAATAATACTGCTCGTTATTCACCATTATCAGAAGAATTATTGCGTAGAACAGGAAACAAAGCGTACTAATGACGCCATAGGAGTAGAAAAAGAGCCACATTTGGCTTTCCTCGACTATTGCTGAGCTTGAATTGTTGTACATTTTTCCTCGCCTGGCTACCGTCCCGTCAATCCGAGCTAATCAGCTGAAATGCGAGAGTAAAAGTAAATCATTGATCTGGTATTAAATAATCTCTACCACACTAGTGTTAGCATAAAATTTTCTCGAATGAATGATTTCGAATCATTTTGCACATTCCGAGCAGTATAATAACATATAAGCAAAAGAGGGAAAAAGGTCGAGCTTAACATTCAGTGTAAGGAAGCGACTATTTTTTAGCAGCAACAGCTTATTTTTAATTTAGACAATTTAAACCTGCGCCGAATTAGTCCGGTGTGATTCTATCAAGTAGAACAGAATAAAAAGAATGAAAAATAAATAAAAAACACATATCAAACAGTTCAACCAAAAAAGAAAAAATCAGAATGCGCCTATACAGAGATATGTAATAGAGTGCCCATATTTTTCTCAGTTCAATGAGACTCCAAACAAAACTTTGCCTTTGATTTTGTTCCTTAGACTGTTTCTTGCCGTTTGAACTCTCGCTCGTTTTTAGCTCTAAAATTTCAGTTACTATAAAAACAAAAATAAAGCAAACGCTTGTTTCTCACTTTTATTATTATGTTACAAACAATGCAAAAGTAAAGGAAATGCTCGTTTTTATTTTTTCGTTTCGATCAATGTTAGTCAGAAAGGATCATTTTTCGATTCTCAATTTTCACCTAATGTACTTTTATCTAAGCCCGCTAGTCCTTTACTTTGTTCGCTCCGTTGTAAGATAGCTCTTCTGGCACTCTTTTTGTTTCTTAATTTTACTGTACCACAAACTATAACAAGAACAATCAAATGTGTTTCCACTCGTGTCAATTACGATTGTTTCAAATGTACCGTGTATTAAAATCAGCGTCTGCTTCTTTATATTTTGTCATGAAGTAAAGTCCAGAATTAAACAGCGATCGTTCAAATCAGTTCTCTACAAATCGAGAAAAATCCAGAATTAAAAAACGAGCGCTTGATTCATGCGAGGGCCACACTGAATAAAATAAAGAATAGTAAGACAAGTATTTGATTTGTTTTCTTCAGTGCCATAGCGCTGAGCAAACACTGAAAGATAGAAAAGCATTCGATTCGTAATTGTCCAATATATTGAAAAACTTCGAAAAACGATAAATTAACATCTGATATTCTTAATTTATCCTAATTGAAGCGAAAAACGAACGATAGCTCTATACCAAAGGCTTAGCATGAGGGGGATGGAAAGCTTATAGTCTCGTCGCACATAAGTTTGAGGTTTTATGCCGACTTTAATACGCAGGCACGTAGCTGACCCTCCTATTTTCGGGGTGGGACCAACAATAATTTTGGGGGATCTAAGCCAAAAATAGCACAAAATAACGTGTAAAAAGTCATATTTTTCCGGTTTTCTGAATTTTGGGGATGTGGGTCCGGACCTCCATCAAGTTCCCCCACAGTTACGTGCCTGTTAATACGTAGGCTATAAAGTGTCTTAAGAGTTTCGTTCAGTAAAAGAGTACAAAAATGGGCAAAATCAACCTACAGCTTAATTTACAGGAATGTACGATCTTGCGATCTTGAGAGAGTAAGAGATTATTTACATACATATGAGTTAGCTCGAAAGCTTTCCCAAATCCCGACAAGAAATTTTTTCACCTCATCCGCAAATAATTAATTTTCCGGAAAAAAATCGTAGAAAAAATGCTGTTTCAAGAATTTTCAAGCAATGTTTAGCTCGAATGTATAAAATGTTTGGCCCGAAGTTTGCCAAATAGTATCTCACGAAATCCTATTGGGAAATACAACGCGATAGCCAAAATATCTCACTCTCTGACTATATTTCTTTTAGCTCGCCCAATTTTTTATATTTTTTACAAATTTTGTGTTCTAGAAAGAAATAGAATTGCCAGAAATTGCCAAAAAGTGATTCGAACACAAAAAGCTTTTGAAAAATCGTTGGTTCTACGTGTTCTTGCTAAAATTCACATGTTGTGCGTGATATGTATCTGGTACCTCGCGTACTAAATCGCAACTTTGTAACAACGTCATCTCTGCACTTTTGTGAAATAAGATGTACATAACTTTGTCAAAAACGCGGTCAATGTAAAAGGATTTCTCGTTAAAAAATTTTACTTCTTGGCTTACACTTCTAGTCAATTACTTTATCAGCTTTTTTCTAATCTTTCTTGACTCTGTGTCTAGAATATTGTCTAGCTATATTTTAACTCCAGTTACATCGTTTTCATCTTTAATGTCTATCAGAAATTATACCTGTAGCAGCAAGAAATAAACAATTTCTGGCATATTCACAGTGAACCTAAATATGAGAAAACGCTCTAGTGGTCTATTCCTTTTCAAAATATTCATTAGTATCCCCTGTGTGTGATTTCTCTTCTTTTTGCATAGATTTCCACCAGGTACCTAATGCTAAAAGTTTTTAATCGTAACTCATCAAAAGATTGATTCTCGTAAAAAATAACATGCATATTAGAACGAGCAAGAAAAATTGAAGAGAAATGAAACTCCTTATTGCCAGAGTATGGAAAAAAGGTGTAGTTTAATACAGGTCAAGACGGTGTCCTATCATGGTGACCTCTGACTGCAAAAACCTAACGCTAAACTCAGCCTTAAGCCAGGCTCACACTTGTGTGTGATATTAACAAAGGCAGTGTTCATGCACTTCGCTTCAACATTCTGGTTTGAGCCAGGCAGTTTTGTGTACATAGAAACTGCATTAAGCTTAAACCTGACCGTCTATGACTGACGAACTAGGGTCTGGTTGCCTAAGCCCGAGTGCATAGATTTCGGCCACTAATATTTAATTTTCATAAAAGTTGAGCGATGTCATATAAATATTAAATATGCGAAAAAATTCAAAATTGTTTAAAATTTTCGCACTTCCAAATTATTTGTAAGATCTGCTTTTCTTGAAATACGCGTTACGCTACCACCGTCTGTAGGTATTTATCTTACCGTATCCAAAAAGTAAACAGCAACTCATCGAGGAGAATATCCGAATACATTAAGAGCATTCTAGAATCATACATATATATATATATATATATATATATATATATATATATATATATATATATATATATATATATATATATATATATATATATATATATATATATATATATATATATATATATATATAGCATTTAATCACTGTTGCCAGGCAGTAGGCTCTAGCATTTTGGCGCTTCTATAAGAGACATCGCGTTATTTCCAATTCGCCTTGGGGTAAGAAATCGTACTGAATGATAAATATAAGAGAAGTCACAGATTGCATTAATTGCGCTGCTGAGAATGAATTTCCCATTGGTTATTGGTAAAATGAGCTCAAATGACACGTGGAGTAGGTTCGTAAATTTGATCACGTGTATGTAGTAATTACCAACTACCTATTATTTTTGCTATAATTTGACCTAAAGTTTGATTAGTGATCCTCCATCTTGCGAGCATTATATCGATGAATATCATATGCGTTAGCGCATATCATTAGGTAGCATGTTAGCGCGTACCTGTAATACTACTTGGGTAACCTAACACCTATGCGTGCACCCCTACAGCAACACTGGGACACTTCTGTATTGTGCGCTTTTTTTAAAAGATATAAAATAAAAAATTCGCTGCCTGTCTTTTGTTTACCCAGCGCATAAAGAGCGTGAAAAGTTTTATTGTAGACTTTATAACACAAAGCTTTTTAAAATTTTGGTCGGTCAAAAACACTTTTCTAACTCAGTTTTCTATTCTGTTTGAGTCTAGGTTTTATAACGTCGACAAATGAGTAAGCTCAGAATAATTTTTTATTTTTCAAGTAACTGATTTCCAGAGTGACAGTGAAAAGAGTGTAAAGAATCTGAAGGTAAAAACGCATTTTGGCCTGCTTTTTGTCTGCGAACAACTGCGCTTATGAGTCCCGAGAAATTGATTCCAGTGGAAATGTACTACGAGGCTACTTCCGGCTCTGCAAACTTTTTTAAACTCAATATAGAATTAGATATGGGGTTTTACACAGTAAACCCTAATGGATGATGTATAAAGAGCTTAATTTCTCCGACAACTTCTCCGGTTGTGAGTCGCAACAAGTTGTATAAAATAAAAGTAAATTACATTTTAAGGGCTAAACGTCGCCAGCAAATTGCACTTAAAAAATGCAATATTGAGTTATGTATGCAGGTCTAAAGTTAGAAATCAAGGAGTGAAACGATGAAGGGTAAAAACACATTTTTCGTTTTTTCATTGGTAATTATCTCAAATCGAATACGGTACAGTGGTCCTTCAACAGACAAATGTACCACGATTTAAAGGTTACAAACTGGCAAAATTAAACTTCTCTTCACTCAATGGGGAGTTAGGTACAGATTTTTAAAGTTTACAATGTTTTGGATATTGAAAAAATACGTTTTTGTCTCTTTTTTGTTCGCTGAATTTGCTACTTTAGAAGTAAGGATAAGTCTGAATACAGTAAAAATAAACAACTTTCTAGGAAGGTGAACGTCACCGAAAATTGTGATAATTTACTATTAAGCTTTTTTCGGCAGGAGTAAAGTCAAAACTCAAGTGTCTTAAACATGTTTCTGTCCTTGTTTTATTCTGCGAACTTCTGTGGTCATAAGTGTGGACATAGAACATGAGTCTAAAAATGTACCAGGAGTCAAATGTTAGGGGCGTTCGTTTACACTCAACAGTAGTGTAAAGTGGTTTATATCTATATTCATTTGTCTTTAGACCAATTGTAGACTTAGTTTTTTCACAAATATTAATCCTAATATCACAGTAACGTCAGAATTACAAATCCGACTAAAATCTTATTTACACTCGGCACTTGTGTGAAGTTTACACTGAAAATAAACTTCAGTTCTAGAACGTTGCGGAAGCAGAATTACGACTTTGACTGCTAACTTTCTCTATATCCAGTAATTGTGTAAAATCTACACTTTTAAAAAATTATTGTAGATGTAATGTTACCCTACAAATTTATTTTACTTTTAGAGCGTTGCAGAACGTTAACTTTTTTCAAAATATGTGCCATAAGGTAAGGAGTACGATTCTGACTTTTTTGTAATTAATTTATATACATATGTTAGTGGTCTGGGATTGATTCACTATATTAAAGTTAGATAATTATTACATATTAACAATATTGGGGTCGAGTTCCAGAAATAAAACATACAAAAAGGGACACGCAACGAGTTAGTGAGCAAACGCGGTCAACTACTGCAATATAACAATAAAAGGACATTATATTACACTTTAGACCGATGGGATGTACGTAATTCGGGATAGTTCTTCTACATATTATTTTACAGCAGCTAAGTCATCGCGTAGGGTTATTCATACTTTGATCATATACTCATATGCTTAATCGATAGTTCAGGATGATCGAATTCGTGAGTTAGAGATAAAGCGTGGTTGATTGACGTAATGAATTCCATTTACTCAGTTTATGATGAAACATTAGAAGCACTTTTACAATTACCGAGATATGAACTCGTTGGGATGAAACACATTTTATCGGAGAAACAGAACGAAATTGTATAGCATTGAAAAGGTATTAGAGAAATTAATTTAGCTTTGCTTACAGTATGTTTTCTCTTACGTAATGTTTAGTTGTGTAAAGTTCAAACTAAAATTAACTATACTTTCAGAGCGATGCTAAAGCTTAATTTTTCCAAAATATTATATGTAATGTCATCATCACGAATCTGACTGTTAGCTTTCTCTATACGTAATAGTTGAGTACAGTTTACAATATGCCTTTATCGTTGATGTGTAACGTTTACACTACAGATTTATTTTACTTCAACAGTGTTGCAAAAGGTTAATGCTTTTTCAGGATTATGTATCTGACTGTATGTTTTCTTAGCACACGGTATTTATGTAGTTTACACTAAAAATTAAATTTAGTTACAGAGCGTTGCAGAGCTTAATTTTCGAAATGTTCCATGTAACGTCAGGATTACGAATCTGAGCGTAAGTTTCTTTACACCCAATAATTGTGTACAATACATACTGAAAATCTTTGATTTGTTTAAATAAGGTAAGTTTGTCTTATTTAAAAAGATAATGCTTATGTTCAGAACAATAACGTTTTCGCGTTCTTGGACTGTTGTCATTATTGTGGCATGCTACCGTATGTGTTTACTGACTGATTTACTTATATCATGCTAATTAAAAGTAGGGTACCTTCAACTAGGTATAAATTGCCACTTCGGTTTTAATTCGCCACCCCTGCCAAAAACTGTGCGCTGAATTTTTCATGCAGCGCACATCCAGCTGTTGTCACTTTTTCGATTATTGATGGTGTTTTCCGTCAGTAGGTTTTTTAGGTAAAATTTGTATAAAAGCTAAAATATACAAATAGCGCATTAGGCTGATGAGGGATGCAGTTCTTTTTTGCAGTTATGTCGAAACTATGATAATTTTTACCTTAGAAATATTGTCACAAATTTCTTGACGTGTAAAGTTGATAGCAATATAGGGGTAGCGATTTGGCCAGATCTTAACCAATAAATTTGTATTAAACTATCGTTATTCCTTTTGTCTGATCAGATAGACTGCTTGTATTAATGATATTGCGTGAGTAAGTACACTTCAGTGCAATAATTGATTTTTCGCAATTTCTTAGGGGTAGAATTGTAAAAATGATATCATGTCGGGTATTTCTACGTTAAAACGTTCTAGAAGCCACTTTTTAAGTTTTTATTGTTGATATTATTCATCTGGAGTTAACTGTCCATTTTTTAACATGCAAAGCTTCGCAATCTGCGTTTTAGTTAGGGCTGGCAAATTTACTCCACTTGAGGTCCGAATTAGCCACCTCTTTCTGCATTCACCGATATTAAATGTGACTTTTGTAAAAGGCTTTGTTGAATTAAATTTAGCGCAAACTAATCTGCAGTCTGGCCACTTAGAGCACTGACGAATAAGTTTATGAAAAGTTATTTTGGTTTAAGTGCTAGAAAGGTGGCGCTTCCGCCTAATTGATGGTACTAGCAAAGAAAATGCTCCGTTGGGACAAAAAGGGCGAATAAAGGTTGGAATTACGCATGATTAAGGACAAGAGAGGGGATAAAGGAAAAAGTTACCTAAGTATGCCTTTGAAAAATGTAAGAATTTACTGAAAATTCGACTTCTGCTAAAAAGCGCAAAGAAATCAAAGTATATTTTGCTGCATCTGAAAAAGCGTGCCTTCACAAAACCTTGCTCACTGCTGGATTGCAATCACAAATAGGTGACTAGTATAAAATGCGCATAAGAATGCCTAATTGAAAATTTCAGAGGAATGTAGCGATGCGATGGTTTCTGTGCAGAATGTGAGGTGCACAATTTGGAATGTGAGATCAGCCTGGAAAATGTGAGGTGCACAAACAGAATGTTCGGCAACGCAAGACTGTACGCAGGGCTGTATGCATACAGCCATACGCTTTGAGAAACAGAAAAATCTCACCCTTGCAGATGATCGTTCCTGGGTTGGTCGTTGTCGTTGATAATTTCTTTGGCGTTTTCCAATTCTTGCCCATCGTCGGTGTTAATTTAAATGATAAGAAAGTGGCTCGGTCCTTAATTTTCCGTGCTTTTGTACTCGAAAAAGTAACTTAAATTAGAAAATTGGCGAGCATTTTGTTTGACTAGATGAATTAAAAATAACAAAAGTTTTGTCTGATGAGATGCATATACTATAACACACTTTTACTAGCGTGATAAACTATTTGCACTGTCGACTCAATCTAAGCAATCATTATTCAAAGAGGTACAGAAGCAAAATATTATAGAAACCTATTTCAAACTGCAGCTGTCTGTGTCGACAGCTGCATTTTGAAAATGATTTCTCTAAATTTCTGCTTATGTACATTTTGAATATTGAAAACTTAGCTTCAGTCGACAGCTGCAGTTCAAAACAGAATTCTATAATTTGCTTCTGTTCCTTTTTGAATAATGATTACTCAGCTTGAGTCGACAGAGCGAATAATTTATCACACTAATAGAAGTGTGTTATAGTATATGCATCTCATCAGATCAAATCTTTTGTTATTTTTAATTCATCTAGTCGAACAAAATGCTCGCCAATTTTTCTAATTTAAGCTACTTTTGCGAGTATACTCGTAAAGAAACATGAAAAATTGAGGACTGTGCCATTTTCTTTTCATTCAAATTATAATTTACGATGGGCAGGAATAGGAAGATGCTCAAATAAATTCTCAACGGCAACGACCAACCCAGCAACGATCATCTGCTAGGGTGAGTATTTTTCTGTGATGTAAAAACGCGGGGAGGTGTGCATACAGCCCTGCGTACAGTCTTGCGTTGCAGACTTTTCTGCTAGTGCACCTCACATTTTCCAGAAAAATCTAACATTCCGAATTTGGTACCTCACGGTCTGCACAAAAACCATCACATTGCCATATTCTTCTGAAAATCTCAATTAGGCTACTATCTTGTGCGCGTTTTCTAAAAGGTACCCATCATAGTTAGCACGATAGCGCTACCTATAATATACTTGACCACCTTTTATTCTAATTTGCTTATCAATTGAGTGCGAATTTTGTGTTTCTCACCCCCCCCGCCCCCGCTCACAGCAACAATGACCCACACCTGGGAGGTGAGGTTTTTTCAATCGATAGGTAATTAAAAGGCTCGATGTTGATTTTTCGTTTACTCTCAATACTGAATTAGCAATGAAAGTGTAAAGTGTAAACCAAAAACTCAAATAATTTGCGGAGGGTCAATTTTTTTGAATGTTGCCCCAGAGCTGTAGATTACGAATAATACCTAAAAATTTATTGACATATAATGGTTGTTACACAATAGTGTAAAGTATACGTGTTTTTACTTTTTGCTTGTCCTTCAGCTTATCAAACTCAATTTTGGTTTCTGTGCAGTTCAATTGGTTTTATAATGTAGAGGGTTACAATATCTCAAAATCAGACAATCGTTTCTCTATTAATGCAATATTTCTTGATATGGGATCGTTTTAGTGTAAAGGGTTCGAGACGAAGAAAGAAATTTCTTCAGCTTATTCGCTAAGTAGGCAGAACATGCTGATGATGCTTAAAATGTGCCCCAATATTGGGTATACAGAATCAAAATCCTAGTTTATTTTGTTTCTGTGTACCTAATACACTGCATAGTACAAGCGTAAACTTACACTGATAAGTAGTTTTCTGCCCAGATTATTGTGTATCAAACAATTTGCGGAGGGCCAATTTTTTTAAATGTTGCCTAGAGTTGTAGATTACGAATCTGACCTTAAAATTTCTTTGTAGGAAATGGTTGTTGCACAAAAAGTGTAAAGTATACGGGTTTTTACTCTTTGCATGTCCTAAAGCTTATCTAATTTATTTTAGCTCCGTGCAGTTCAATTTGCTTTTATAATGTAAAGGGATATAATATCATAAAACCTAAATTTTTTCTCTTTAAACGCAATATATCTTGATCTGTGATCGTTTTAGTGTAAAGGGTTTGAGACGAAAATAGAAATTTCTTCAGCTACTCCGCTGAGCAGGTGAAACATGCTGATTATGCTTAAAAGATGCCCTTATGTAAGTGTTACAGATCTTAGTTGATTTTGTTTCTACACACCCAATATTTCCCAATTAGGACAAGTGTAAAGTTTACACTGAGAAGCACTCTTCCGCCCAGTCCACTGGGTATCAAACAATTTCCGGAGGGTCAATTTTTTTGAAAAATGTTGCCCCTGAATTGTAGATTACGAATCTGACCATAAAATTTCTTTATACTCAATGGTTGTTACAAAAAAGTGTAAAGTATACGTGTTTTTTTACTCTTTGCGAGTCCTTCCTTCAGCTTATCTAACTCAATTTTGGTTTCTGTGCAGTCCAATTGGTCTTATAATGTGGAGGATTACAATATCTCGAATCCTAAAATTTTTTCTCTCTTAATGCAATATGTCTCGATCTGTGATCGTTTTAGTGTAAAGGTTTCTAGATGAAAGAGAAAAATTTTTCAGCTACTTCACTAAGTAGGCGGAACATGATAATTATACCCAAAATATACCCCGACCTAAGCGTTACAGATCCTAGTTTGTTTTCGTTTCTGTACACCTAATATTGCGTTATTAGCACAAGTGTAAAGTTTACACAGAAAAGCATTTTTTCCGCCCAGAGCATTGGTTATCAAACAATTTGCAGAGAGCCATTTTTTAATGTTACCGTTGAGTTGGAGATTACGAATATGACCTTAAAATTTCTTTACACTAAATGATTATTGCACAAAAGTGTACAGTATATGGGTTTTTACTCTTTGCGTGTGTCACAACCGATTCTGTCTGGTATTAGGTAGCGTAGCTGTAGGCCTTAAATCAACATGATTTATCATTTATATTTTATTATTAAAATAAATTACTTACAACTAGTCAGTTAAATGAATCGAGTGACGTCACGGCTACGTTTGATTTCGCCTATCAGCCTGAGCTGGCTGCGTGAATCCAAGCGTAAAATTCCGTAAGAAGAATAAAATTCTGTAAGAAGAATGCGACTTTTATAGTTGTCAGGAGTCCTGTGGTCTGGCGCGTAAAAGGATTAAGCAGGAGCTTAATCATGGCGGGTTGAAGCAAAACAACTATGCTCACTTTAGTTTTTCATATCTTTTCCGTAAGGTTCACACGCATTTTATGTCTGTTGTTTTGACCTTATTTTGTCCTTTTGACCTCTTTTAACATCCCGCTTCCTCCATACTTTCTACGTTTCTTATGGTCTCACCGATTTTGAATCTATTCCGTTACAGAGCATACCGCTGCATTTAAGGAGATTTATTGCATGCTTCCGTGCTAAACTATTCCTATCGCTTAGCACATCGTTTATGCTAATTGATACACTATTTTCATTGACTTTCTGTGTATTTCTCTGGATTTTAGCTCGGCTCATGTCTGGGTTCCCAGCCGCTCTGTCTGCCTCTCATGTCGCTTAAGTCAACTTTATTGTTGTGTCTTAAATTCAGTTTTAATCCGTTTTTTGAGTCTTTATGTCTGTGACTCATATATAGCCACTAGCTCTCGCCTTCTTTCAAATTGCCGCTTTCCTACACATTGCCATATCTGGCCATTCGGTGAAATTGCGATACATATAATATAATTTTTTATACATATATAGAATGAAAGTGAATACGTTACGGTAAAATAATACCTTATATCATTTGACCTTAGAGCTAAAACGTTCAAACTAATCAATTCGAATTTATCAGTAATTAGCAGTACTTATATACAAATTGAGTCATTCGCGCTAACACGTGTCCTCAAGCTTATCTAACTCAATTTTGGTTTTCTGCGCAGTCCAATAAAGTTTTACAATGTAGAAGATTACAATATCTCAAAAACCAAATTTTTTGTTCTTTTTTAATGCAATATTTGTTGATCTGTGATCGTTTCAGTGTAAAGGGTTCCAGACGAAAAAAGAAATTTCTCCATCTACTCCGCTTAGTAGGCGTAACATGCTGACTATGCTTAAAATGTGCCAGCGTTACGAGATCCTAGTTCATTTTGTTTCTATACACCGAATATTGCGTTATTAGCACATGTGTAAAGTTTACACTGAAAAGCACTTTTCCGCCGAGAGCATTGGGTATCAAACAATTCGCGCAGGCCAATTTATTTTAAAAAATCTTGCCCCTGAGTTGCAGATTAGGAATCTTACCCCAAAATTTCTTTACACTCAATTATTTCTGCACAAAAGTGTAAAGTATACGGGATTTTTACTCTTTGCGTGTCCTAAAGCTTATCTAAGTCAATTCTAGTTTCTGCGCAGTCCATTAAGTTTTAAAATGTAGAAGGTTACAATATCTCAAAAATTAAATTTTTCCTCTTTTAACGCAATATTTCTTAATCTGTGATCGTTTAAGTGTAAAGGATTCGAGACGGAAAAGCATTTCTCCAGCTACTCCGCTGAGTAGGCGCAACATGTCGATTATGCTTAAAATATGCCAACGTTACAGATCCTACTCTATTTTGTTTCCACAACCCAATATTGCGTTATTAGCACGAGTGTAAAGTTTACATTGAGAAGCACTCTTTCGTCCAAAGCATTGGGTATCAAACAATTTGCGGAGGGCCAATTTTTTTCAAAAAATGTTGCCCCTGAGTTGTATATTACGATCTGATAATTAATTTTAATGCTAAATTAATAGTCGTGAATGCTGCCACGAACATTTATGCGCCATCTTGCAAATTTCACTGCTTGCCATAATTCTTATGTTAATCACTTTTTTTGAATTAATTCTATTAGTGTTGGCCTCATACATGGGCAGCAAGGGGTTTGCCTGGGTGGAATCGGCAAAAAATTACTAAGAATAGAATTCTGCGGTCTAATGCAATCTGCATGGGTTGCTCAACTTATATGAGAACGTAAACCCCCACGCCAACGTGAGGTTGGCCTACTGGCGCGTTTTTTTTGCCAATTTCAGAAAATAAGACCAAGAACATGCTCGTTATCCTTTTGATTGATCACACACTTAGATTAAGTAATACAGCAGTTGCATAGGTACCTATAATTTGTTTCACGAAACAATTTGCAAGGATCACAATTCTTGATTCAGTGCAAATTGATTACAAAAGCGGTTTTAATTGAAGTATCAATCGCGATTTTGTGCATAGCAATGATTTCTTCATATGAAGTCTTATTATGCAAAAGTGTGCTACGGTCAGCTGCGTAGAAACCAATTTTCTAGCTGTTCGCTAGATCGTTAAAACATGAATTCCATGCACAAGATTCTGTGAAATAGACTATACATATATATAATCACAGTCACTTTTGAAACTATGTATATAGTACATGGATCCACACGAAAAATATCCTAATTACTGTAGTTCTCGATTTTTTCACATGCTCGACAGAGTGGGTAGCAAATTTTTTTATACATATAGCGGCTCGTGCGATAAAAAAATCAGGTGTTAGAAAATTTTCTTATTGGGCGAGTTCAAACACTATAGTCTGTTTCATTCAAACATTTTTCGCTAAAGTCGCTTTACATGCACATGGGGTCTAGATTACTAAAATAGAAAAACGGAAAATTCTGTGGGCACGTGAGGCAAAATGAAGGCTAAAATTGGTTGAAAGGAGCTTTAACGGAGCTTGAAGCACAGCCCTGCGCGGGCCGAAATTTTTTGACCCGCCCCGCTACGCCAAGAAAGGAATAAAGCCCGCCCCGCTCCGCCAGTAATGTTACAAAAATTAGGCCCGCCCCGCCCCGCAAAATTTTTTCATGTACTCTATGTATCCATTTCAGGTCGAAAAGGAGCCCGAATGCAAGAAGATAGAGAACCGGACAATGAGTGATACAAAATCTTCAATGTAAATGAGTGCAATGCAATTTTGTAAATTGAATAAGAGCTAATGCCTTACAGCAATAAACTTTATTGGAACAACAATGATGTTACTGTGGTAGGTAGGTAGGTAGGTATGTAGGTAAGCTGCAAAAGGCATAATCTTGCACTGCTGGCTCAAATTCTGAGGGGTCTGATGGGACGAAATCGCCAAAACTAGCACAACAAAATCAATTTTGGGGTCTGCTGGATCCCAGGGGACAACCCAGATCCCAATGCTCGCCATTACTCATATCCTACAGGTGATAGTCTACCTTATGTAAGGACATAGTGTGTACCTATATGTAGGTACCCATTGCCATATGGCGAATGGCTATGGCATGGCATGCGAGTGAAGTAAAATGAGTAATGAGCTACAGTAAGTCAAAGTTATCCTAATAATTGCAACGCGCACGTATCCTTTTGCACAACAAAAATTTAAAAAAAAAGAAAGACCCGCCCCGCCCCACCAAAATTTTTAGAAAATAAAGCCCGCCCCGCCAGCCGTGTGACCCGCCCCACAAAAAGCCAGAGCGGGCCGCGCGGGCCTGCGGGGCGGGGCGGAGCCGACCCGCCCCGCGCAGGGCTCTGGCTTGAAGACTGCACCCTTACTTTGATCCCCGTCACCTGATTTTGAAAGGAATCCTGTCAAATGGCAATTACCCGGGGTTAGTGACCCATATTTTGCGGTCTTTGGAGCAGATATATGGACTGACTGTTGAATGTGCTCGCGAAGCGAATGAATACATTAGGCGTATAAATTTCAGAGAAATCGTGGAAAATTTAATACCTCGCAACTAAAATTGAATTTTTGTTCATTAAATTTGCTGTTTAAACACAGGTTTAATTTTCGCCTTTTTTCAATGATTTTACAGCGAAACGTTGATTATTACGAATGTCGCGTTCATATATTTTGGCCCGCAATATTGTAAAAGTTTCAAAACTGGCGGGAAAAGTGCTTTAACGTTGTTAAATTGTTCTCCGTTAATTGAAAAATAACCGTAAAACATGTAGCTTCTTAGGTCAAAAAAACCTAAAACAAAAAGAAATTTAATGAAATAGAGGTGTGGATAAAGCGAAAAGTTTAAACTTTTTTATGTCAAAAACCAGAAGAAGTAAGAAATTAAATGATCTAGAGTTAACAAATAGAAAGTGTAAAGTTCATTTCAGCCAGAAAAAACTAATATGAAAATTGTGAAAAACGGGTGAACAAATTGGAAATACGTTGTTTTTAAATAGTCATCTCTTGTTGACCCAAAAACCTGAAAAACAAATTAGAAAAAATCAGATGCAAACTGAGTGTAAACTAAGAATTTAGAGTGTAAAGTAAATGCTGTTATTGGTCGGCGTAAACACCTTAAGCTGCTCCGCCTCTACACAGCTGACATCTTGGAGCAGTCTTACCCGACTACAGGCGGTTGGTCGGTCATCTGGCACCAGTCGATCGGTCCTTTATCTGCAGTTGGTTGGTCAGTCGCTTGTCACTGGTCGGTCCGATAGCTTAGGAGCGCGGGATGTCAAGGAGGGGACTCCAACCCTTATGGTTCCCTTTCCCCAAGGCCACTCCCTTCCATAGGACGGCTGTTTTAACGCTATTGCCTTTCAAAGGATATATCCAAACTTGCGTAAGCTCAATCGAGTCTCCTTGTTCTTCATCTTGTTTGACTGGCTAGTACGGATATGTGGCCTGAAGTATTAAATAAAAGAAGGCAACTAGCAAAGAAAAATGCTCCGATGGAACAAAAAAAGGTGAATATACTTTAATTCCTTGATTGGCAAGGATGCAAAAGGAGGGGACTGGGGAAAATTTCCTTATATGCGCAGAAGCATTGGAATGTGCTAAACAGTTAGACAACGCAATAATCAAAGTATCTTCTGCGACGTATTCGATAATGATGGCGAGTATTTTGAATACTTTATTTTGGAAAATTCGAAGAAATTTTTTGTGGTATTTCATGTAAACTATTAAGTATGCCATGTAGGTGTAAAGTTTACACTATTATCGTTTACGCCAGAGCATTGTGGAAGGTCAGGATTTCATGAAATAAATAATACATTGATTTTTTAATAGTCATGAAAGTGTCTTCAATGCTCTTTTGCAGAAACACCTAAAAACGTTTTGTGACTAAAACCTCATTTTTTACAGGCCGCAGAATATATTTCGATTTTTGTGTTGTTTAGGGGAAGTCTAACTGTTTAGCACATTCCTATGACTACTGCTCCTACTTCCCATCAACTAAAAATCGGATCACTTTGTCAACGATGATTTTCACTTCAGAACCAGGCTTAACGTTTTGTATATGAAGAAAGCGCATGCTAGGCTCAGAATTGAATAAAGTGACTGTAGCGACCAATATTGTGAAGAATGTGAGCTTCTACATCTATAATGTGATGTAAACGTGAATAACATGTGCAATAAAGTAAGGGCAGCACACATCTTGAATAGTTGACAAAATGAATAAAATCTGTGAAATCTGTGATAAGCATTTACGTAATAATTTTACTACACAAATACAAGGTGATTCAAAAAAACATCCACTTCATGTTTGGTAGTAACGTCCGTTTAAAACGCGCTTGTGACACGAAATTTACACTGCTGGTTGGAGAAATTATTCCTCTATAGTCTTGTGTGGTTGCGTATCATTTGTTCCGAAAATAAGTAAAGTCTGAACTCCGGAGCGCTTATATTCAAGCTAGCGACCAACCACGGTGATGGAGCCAACCGCATTTTTAAAAGTTTCTGGCAACCCAATTAGACACTTGGCGGTATTAAAACGTTGTTAAATAAGATCAGAAGAACTGGATCTATAGAACGTACAAAGAGCAGTGGCCGACCTCGTTCGGCACGAACTGTAGCTAATTTTGTAAGGTGGAAAACGGCAATCAGTGCAGGACAAGATAGGCGCGTTCACCTATCGCTGCGTAAAATTAGCCGCAAACTTGGAATTTCTCAGCCATCCGTCAGTCGAATCTTGAAAGAAAGCAGAATCGACGTTTTTAAGCGGGTTACGCTTCAAGAAATCAAGGCAAAACGAAAGACAAGCTTTTGGATAGGTCTAAACCTTTGATCCGAAAAATCACATTGTCGACTTTGGACAAACTTGTTTTTTCCGACGAAGATTTTTCCCCATCGATTCGCCTCCCGTGTGTATGCAAAAGCAATAGGGTGAATAGCAAGAGAGCGTTGAAATGAAATAATCCTGTGGCCGATTTAATCATCGAAAGAGAACATTTTCCGAGGAAAATAATGGTTGAGCAACAGTGTCCAAACGCGGAAAATCGTAAAATTACTTCATCGATCAAAATTCAAAAGTCAATAGCCAACGATACATTTCAATTTTGAAATCGTCCAAAAAAGACATGATGAAGTTGTAGCCAGCGGTATTTCATCTTGCAGCAGGATGATGCAACTTCGCACACTATCAAAGCTCTCGGTTTCGTGGTTGAAGGAAAATTATCCATACTTTTTGAAACCAAATGAATGGCCACCATGTTCTCCCGATCTTAATGTCATGGACTATTGCGTCTGGGGCGCACATCAGCAAATGGTTTATGAGAAACCGATAAACAGTTTAAAAACCCTGAAACGACGAATTCAATTTTGCTGGAGCAAATTGTCGCAGGATCGGATTAACGCAGCAATGGATCGAATTTCGTAGACGTCTCACGTTTTTTCGTAATGGCCTCCGGAGGATCATTGCGAAAATTTTTTTCTGTGAACCAACTTCTAATCGAATCTATATGATATGTATTCCACTTGATGCGCAATTAAATTGTCTTTTTCTTGCTGTATTGTATTTTGTTCTGCGTTCAATATTTAAACTAGCAAAGAAAAATGCTCCGATGGAACAAAAAGATGAATATACTTGGAATTGTGGATTATTAAGGATGTAAAAGGAGGGGACTCGGAAAAATCTACCTAAAGTCGCAAAATCTGCTAAAAATCAGACTTTCTCTAAGCAACGCAAAAAATCTATCAGTAAAATTCTGCGGCCACTAAGAAGTGTCTTTTTTAAATAATGTTCGAAGTTCCAGACAAGAGTGTACGAAATCTATCAAGGTTACTTTTTTAAATTGCTGGCACCTTTGAAACTGACGATGAAAACTAAGAGGTGAATGTATTTAAAGTTGCTTTATTTTGTTATGAGCATTATAGCTTAGAAGCAAAGCAGGGGTTCCGATGTTCGATTAGTGCGCACAATCATTACGGAGTATGCTAGTGGCCATCTACATTTAGTCTGTTTCAAGTCAACTTACGCGTTTCCTACTGAACGGAACCAACCATAGTTACTCCAATTGTCTTCTGATGTCTGCTATTTCGTTCGATTGGCTTAGAAGACGGTTGGTTTACTCAATATCATTTCCCGCAGCTACTGCATAGCTAACGTGCTGCTTTTTTCAATCATTTTTATGGTTAAATATTTATTTTAATCTGTTGGCCGCAGAATATACATCGATTTTTTGCGTTGCTTAGAGAAAGTCTGAATGTCTTGTAGCGTGCATAGTGACTTTGGAGTAGATTTTTCCTAGTCCCCTCCTTTTGCATCGCTTGATAATCCGCAATTCCAAGTATATTCATCTTTTGTTCCATCGGAGCATTTTTCTTCTTTGCTAGTACCCCACTTTTTAATTAGTTTGATTTGAGTACATTCAGTCCAGTAAGCACATACAGTAACATGCCATTATAATGACAGCAGTCCAAGAACACGGAAAACAATATTGTTCTTAAACATCAGCGTTATCCTTTTCAAACAAGACAACCTTACACATTATTTTAACAGATCAATGTTTTTTTCAGCATTAGCTTTACGCAAATATCAAATTGTCGCACAGGAACATTAACGCTCATGATTTGAAGTAAATATAAATTTGTAGTATAAACTACATTTTAACAACGAAAAAAAATGATTAGCGCGCTTCACACAACTACTGAGGTGTCAGAGAAAACTAATCGATCGAATTCTCAATTCTGATTTTACGTAGATTACATTTTGAAAAATTAAGCTTCCGCAAGGCTCTAGAACAAGAGTTGAGTTAATATGCAGTGCAACACTACACAACCACAGAGTTGAAAGAAAATTTCAGTCGGATTCGTAATTCTGATATTACGATCAACATTTATAAACCAATTAAGTCTCCACAATGGCCCAAGGACGAGCAAATGTCAGATGTGTTAACGTAGACTCGTGCTTGCGTTCACTTCGCCTACTTAACCCGGAATCTCAAGCTTATGCGCTCCGCGACGGGGTTCTATCGCCCTTTTAGGCGGTCGATCACCAGCCGGCGATTCGAGTAAGCGGCCCGGCCTATTCAAGGTGGCCCGTCCCTCTGCGCATGCACGCTGGTGGAACTTGCCTACTTAATCCCTTTGGGGTGAAGTACCTAGTCAAAGTAAGTTCCCGGAAACCTAGTTGAGGGCTCAGAAAGATTATTATTTAACTTGTTTTGGAATCGAATTCCGGTGCTTGAAAATATTAAGGGTTCCTGCCAAAGTATAGTGTAGCACAAGGACAGAATTCAAGAGCGCACGGAAGTTCAACCGAGCCCAGCATCGTTAATTAAATAATTAATTTTTACAATATTTTTTGGACAGAAGAATTATGAAGCGAATTAAAAAGCGACAGCGTGGCGGACACATGCTGCCGACCGATTGTGTTACGCTAATCGGGTAAAATCCGGCAATGTGATTAAACAAGGGCACAAAGCCCTGCCAGAAGCGCCTACGACAGCTGATGCCAATTGGCACAAGCACGAATCGATTAAAAACTAAAGCGTACGGCGAAAAGAAGCGTGCACAGCTACGCAGGAAATCAACAGACGAGTTCTGCAGCCAAGCAGATAAAAAGGCACGTACAGGAGTCTGCTCACGTGCGGCGTCGAAAAGAAAAAAGATACGCTCAGCGCGGAAGCTGGCGGATAGGCTCTCAGGCTCAAAAACTAATTGTAAAATGTAAAATTTAAAGTGCCAGTCAAAACTGCGCTCACCGCAGGTTTGTGACATAGCCGAGGTGCTAGAGGATCTGTGAGATACGAACAATGAGCTATGGGCAAATGAAAGGAGCGTATTTTAACCGAAGGACAGGCACCTGATATGAGACGCACATGATCACGCAGCTTTTTAAATGAATGC
>JAVLUZ010000453.1:0-92241 GCA_036768485.1 Mermis nigrescens
GAAAAGTCTTTGTACATCGGGAAAAATCTTTGCCGAGTACAAAAAAACACTGGGTGGGACACCCTGTCTAAGACACAAAGCAACAATTCACTACGGCGCATTGAATTAGGTACCTACCACATGAAAGTATTTTATATGTATATACTATTTTGACCAATTTCATCATTTAACTTGAAGGAAAAGCGTGAGACTAAATTTACTGACCACCATACATTGGCAGCCATAAAATTCTAGGGGATCGACGGGGCACAACTGCTAAAAATAACACGAAAAATCCAACTCTGAAGAGGTCTATCAATTTTTTGAGGGTCATTCAGATTCTGAGAGGTCAAGACCTCTCACACGCCAAAGCGTGCTGGTCACGATTTCTGGGATTTACCCCCTGCCAACTCTGACCTTGTGCATATCAATGGGGAAATCATGTATGAATAGAATGCGTTGCTATTTTTACCGATAAAATCGATCCATAGCTCGCGTTATGAGAACAAAGTCCATGCCAGTGGAACTGCCGTCGACGGCAGCCGCCGAACAAGCCGACGATTCGGCAATAAATCTGCTGTCAACAATGGATAAAAAATCGCATAACAATTCGTCGACTTTCTTTTCAACGTCAACTGGGACCTAAAAATAGGTTTTTCGTACGAGCCGCTTCGTAATTGTAGAAAAAAAGATAAATATGGAGCGTCTCTGTACGAAAGGTATGCAAATACTTTAATTTATAATGTATATGCATAGCACGTATAAATCATACGCGATCTTAGGCGATCAGGGCGTTTGAAGGTTTTCACCCCCAGAAAGTTTTCATTTCCAGAATTCGCGCTTTTTCAAAAATTCGTAGAAAATTCAAGCCTTTTTAGCCCTCTATTTGCTCAAAAGTGTTAAATTTCGGCGCAATATACTCACTTTTTCCAATATTTTGTTCAGTTTATTCGAATTTTATTATAAGTATTTGTTCAAAATTCATTAGTTTTTACGTCCTAGACGGATAGAGCATCGTCAGAAACAGCAAAATGATGTTTTCTGACGCTTATCCACCCTTTTTGAGCCCAAAAAGGGCACTTGAGGAATTTTTTTGGTTTCACCCTCCCCCAGAATCCTCGTGATGTGCATAATACTAAATACGTCACTTTCGAATCGTATTGTACAAGAATGAATTGATTTGGTCGTACAAAGTTTAACGCGGATTCTGTGATATTCTATAAAGTTAAATGCTATTTCGCAATGAGACGATTATATGAATAAGCAGTAAAGAGTTGATTAAGCAGGCACAAAGGAGGCCAAAAATATGCTTAAACTGTACCAAATAATCTAACTAATATCACTTTATAATAAGCAATACTTATACGTGGTTATAAGTACATATGCACGTAAGCGAAAGTTCGGAAGATCATGAACTTGTTGAATCGCATGGTGTTAAGTAGGGATGGACCGGGTCCAAGTATCCGGACCCGGATCCGGCACTATCCGACGATTTTTCTGGATCCGGACCCGAAATTTTCGAAAGTAAAGATCCGGACCCGGACCCGAAATTTTCTAAAGTCAAGATCCGGACCCGGACCTGAAAATTATGAATTTTTAGGAACCGCGAGGGTTTATATAGCAGTGAGTTAGTGAGGGGGGTTTAACAAATCGGACCGACGAATGTCTTTTCCTGAATTTTATTCAACTCGGACGTAGCTAAGTGGTTTATGGCATACAACTGTAGTGCTTAAACATTATAACATTACGTGGATGGCGTCGAGCCTGCGGACCTAGGCTGTCGCAATTACCATTAAAATCTAATATCTTTTTGCAGTGGCGGATCCAGGATTTTCCTAAGGGGGGGCGGTACCCCTAAGGGGGGCGGAACCGTGATTTGGGCGGAAAAATTAGCCATTTTGACCCAAAAATCGCTCAAAAATCCTTAATTTTGCGCACTTTTTTGGGCCTATAGGGGAGGGCGGCCGCCCCCCCGCCCCCCAAATCCGCCCCTGTCTTTTTTGTATTTTCTTTCATTCATGCGGTATTATGCGTCACGTATTTTCTATTGAGGTTAACTGTTTTCGAGAATAAACATAGAAGCGCGGATTTTAGAGCAAAAATATTTTTTTATATTTTTATTTGCATCTATTCAAATAGAGTATTAATCATGATGTCAGAGTGACGCTTGAAGGCTGAGTTTCGACATGATGAGATTCGAAATAGCTTATACTAGAACTTTTGAGAAATTGGAAGAAACATTCATGATAAGAATTGATTTAGTAGAGCAGCATTAAACTAGGGAAAATATGCAGATGTGGCCTTTAATTTATTTCATTGTCTGGAAAAAACAAAGTTGTTAAGTCATCATAGTTTCACTTCATGAACTTTCGACAAAAACGTTTTAATGAGCTATGTACATCATGCAAATATATTTATCATGAGCCAATAGGATCAAAGCTAGCTTAACCTTCTTTTGAACAGTATTATTCATGTTTTATTTATGATTTCTGATCATGTTACCCAGTGTTGTTTTTTTTAATCGGCAAAGATTTTTACCGATGTACAAAGAATTTTTGGGACCGTCTCTGCACATGTACAAAGATTTTTGGGAAGACAAAAACTGTAAAAAAGGTCTGAAATTCGAAAACATTATCGTAATTGTGTGTTCTATATATCTTTATAATGGCAGAAATTGCATTTCAAAAGAAAAAATGTCAAATTTTTCGGCGCTTCGCGCCGTTGCAAGCCGATTCTTAGAGATTTTTGCCCTTAGATACCCAGAAATTAGATAAAAACACTACCAAAAGTCGAACAACTCTGTTTTGAACACAATAAAATCGTTACTGTACCATATCATAGTACCCAAAAACTTGTGTTTACAAAATGTACAAAGATTTTTGGGAAGACAAAAACTGTAAAAAGGTGTAAAATTCCCAAAACGTTTCGGCGCTTCGCGCCGGAATGAGTTATTGTTTGTCCAATGTTTAAAATGGCAGAATTCGCATTTAGAATAAAAAATGACGAATTTTTCGGCGCTTCGTGCTGTTTCAAGACAATTCTCAGTGATTTCTGCAATTAGAGACCCAGAAATTAGCTAAAATACATTACCAAAAGTCGAACAACTCTGTTTTTACCACAATAAAATCGCTACTGTACCATATTATAGTACCCAAAAATTTGTGTTTACAAAATGAACAAAAATTTTTGGGAAGACAAAAAATGTAAAAAGATGTAAAATTCCTAGAAATAGCGCCGAAATGAGTAATTGTTTGTCCTACATATCTTTAAAATGGCAGAATTTGCATTTAGAATGAAAAAATGTCAAATTTTTCGGCGCTTCAGCGCCGTTTTGAGACAATATTTAGTAATTTTTGGCGTGAAAAACCCAGAAATTAGCTAAAATACTCTACCAAAGATCAAAAACCCCATTTTACCACACTAAAATCGCTACTGTACTATATTATAGTACACAAAAATTTGCATGTACAAAATGTACAAAGACTTTTGGGGACCATCTTTGCACATGTACAAACGGACCTTGTACAAAAAAACACTGATGTTACCAACCCCATCTTATCTGAAAACAATGAATATAATAATGTTATATAACAGCAGATATAAATAATTATTGCACAGTTTAGGATACCTTTGGATCCGGATCCGGACCCTGTCGGGTCTAAGGTTAATGATCCGGATCCGCACCCAGACCGAAATTTTAATTTGTTGAGATCCGGATCCGGACCCGAAATTTTGAAAGACTAGATAAGATCCGGATTCGGACCCGAAATTTTAAAGATGTTGGATCCGGTCCATCCCTAGTGTTAAGAGATGAATACTCGTATAATGAGATATGCAATGCAGGCAGGTAGCTGGCCGTCCTATTTTGGGGGACCAACACCAATTTTTGGGGTAACTAAGGCCAAAAAGGCCAAAAATACAGTGGTCGCCATGAAAGATGACGCGCCATCACACTCAGAATTATAATGGATGGTAAATTGCGCCGTCCGCATCGCCAGATTAACGGGATGATGGAGGTTAATGGCGCTGAATAGAAAAAGAGATGATGGCGCATGATGGACGTAACGCGGCGCTCGCGACGCACCATCCATTATAATTCTGAGGGTGATGGCGCGTCATCTTTCAAGGCGACCACTGCAGCACAAGATAACGTTTAAAAAGTCCTATTTTTCAGATTTTTCTGAATTTTTGGGGGTCCGAACCCCCCATTCCCCCCAGAGATACGTGCCTGATGCAATGATGCACTTTTAAGTTTCCGAGCGAGAAACCTTGTGACGTATGTACATAACTTGATTCGAAGCATTATACAAAAACCCTATACCAAAATGCTTTCCGTAAAATGTTCTATAAATAATTCACAGAGTACAAAAGCACGCATTACAAAAAAATTAATTCAAATTCGATAAAGTATGTACATAAATATACGAACATACTATCGATTATATACGATTATGCTCCTACTAGGCACAACAACCGCCTACTGTAAAAACGAAGCTTACATCGGGAAATAATTCGTTGCAAGATGCAATCATTAAGCCCAGATTGCTGAGAAAACTGCTGCAATCAGAATCTATGAAACTCAAAATATCCAACGATTCATTATCAAATGGTGTCTCACAGCAAGCGGCAAGTAACGGCTTCATGGACACTTCCTAACAAGAATCATTGTGCGTTCAATTCGACAATCGATTAAAAAAATGATCGGACAGACATGTGTATATTAATACATATGTAATCCATTAGAAAGTCGTAAGACTTCATTATTCATTTACGAATTCAATTTAAAATTGCGTTATCCTTTCACGAAATAAAGACTTCGTTATTATTTTACAAAGCTAGCGTAAATCTGTATTATTGGAAATTAGATTTATTTAAAATGACTTAAATTCTGAGGCATGAAAAGGTCAAAAACCTATGTATTATCGCCAGCAAGCCGACAGATCAAAAAATAAGTTTCTAATTTACATCCTTTTAAACTGCGACGACTCAAAACATGTAAAATATTTTACGTCTTAAAGCATACAGAAGTCAAAAAGAATAATTTAAAATACGCACGCTTGCAAATGTACACATAAAATACCTTTAAGAACAGTGTTAAAGCATACTAACTTTATAAATAAAAAAGAAATTTGAATGTAATAGGCATGATCATAATAAATGCATTAGATGTAGAATCAAAGTAAAATAACTTAGTGCAGTAAGAATGGCAAGAGGACATGGTGTGTGGGGCTAAGCTCCACGTTGCTTTATTCAAATTTTCTAATTTTATAACGCAGTCTTTCTGACTTCCTGCGCATTTAGATTTATCTTAAACACATTGCAATTCCATATTTTCTAAAATTATTGAATTTTTTATTCACAAAAGACATTAGAACCTTATTAGAATTTCTTAAGTCAGGTTTCCTTTGCTTAACATGTCCAATTTTTCATTTAGTAAACTCCATCGAATAATAAATTTTGTAAGAAATGTACACGCATGTACATAATTGCTCGAGTTCGAGTCATTTATGTAGTCTTGCATTGTATTGTATGCACAGTACATAAAATATTCACGTACGCAAATAATTAATACGCATGTACCTATGAATGAATGAATAAATATAGAAAGTGAGCACTTGGAAAAAGATGCAAATCATATTTATTATTGGCAAAAAAAGCAAATTGTAAATCCAACCTTAGAGGACGATTTCAAATGAGAAAGCTCGCTTTTTAGCCGATCCGTTATGCAGTTCAAATATTCAAAGGCTAGCTCGTCGGGCTTCTCACCAAGCATCGTCAAGCAGGACACATTATTTGAGAGCTCTTTATCTGAAATCATATGTCGTATAAGTAGATTAGAAGCTAAATTACTACATAGCTCAAAAACTATTTTATCCCGCAGCTCCTGGATGATATCAAAGGCTTTACCAAAAAAATCCATGATTTTTATCTGTTTTTGTCGATAATTTTGATTTGTATAAAATTGTCTTTATGTACAAAAGCTATAGCACAAAATCATTTCCTAATCAGACATGCGAAATTAAAACCATTCAGAAACGTTAATATTAGTGAAAAAGGGAGAAATTAATCAAAAATATGAATAATACCAAGCAAGGTTGTGCTATTATTACCACAACTTTTAAAACAAATGCTTACAAAAGCTTGTTGAATAATATTTATGAGGTTGAAAAAGGAGGTCGTAGAACTTATGAAATATCAATAGGTAGGTAACATATAGAAATTTATTGTTATTCATTAAAACTAATTTATTCCGTAACTCTGGGATGACATCAAACGCATTAGCAAAAAATCATGATAGCTATTTTGTCCATAATTTAGATTCATACAGAATTGTATTCACACGAGGCTACAGCAAAAAAAACATTTCCCTAACAGACATGTGAAATTAAAAGCGTTCAGAAACGTACATAAATTACTAGTGTAAAACGAGTGAAAATCAATTAAAAATAAAACATACACTCTTTAAACAAATGTTTACAAAAGCTTTGAATAATATTCAGCAGGTTCATAGAGAATGTCGTAAAACTCGTAAAAATATCAACAGGTAGGGTACATACACGTGCATTGTACACAAGTTCATTGCTTGACTCAAAATTTTGGGAGGGGGACTAGCCAGTCATTTTTAGAGTGACGGCCAAGAAAATCAAAAAAAATGTTAAGACGACCGATTGAGATTGGGGTTACTATAACCAAATAAGCAACATAGCTCAAGCCACTACATAAATAACTTTAGTGAATAACATTATTCTCCATGATCATCTTGTCAACTTCTGGATAAAAACTAATGTCAAATAATAATTGAAAAGAGCTCAATTTATATTACAATTGAACGATGTCTTAATATAAAGCTCCATTCGGTTTGCCCCATTGAATCAAACAGTTAAACTTTGTTATGCCAGTGGTCATCGAGAATCTGTGGTCAGGAGGGAATAAAATTCGTGATTTTGGGTACAGTAAGCTGTGTTTGTTAGATATAAGTGCCGAAATAGATAGAAACTATTTTGGGCTTAAATCGCGCTATATTATCTTATTTTTTACCCTCCAGCGGGGGAAAATACTCTCTTCTCACACCTCTTTATGTGCATTATGAATGCCATTTGCTTATGAATACAACAAAAATATTTTAAGAAAGGATAATGTACCATTTTATGTAAAGAAAGTGGAAAACAATAAATAAATATCCTTCCCATTAGAATGCTAAGACGCAGCAAATAATTTAGTCACTACGAAAGCATAATAAACGAGCAAAAATATGTCCTTGTGTATATATTAGTATGAGTAGGCAGTATACATGCACATAGCGAGGGGTGAGAAGGGGTTACACACTCACACCCCGCTGAGGGTCCAAAAAGTTAGGTACTGCCGGAGCAGTTTGAGCCAAAACTAGTGTATTTTCAAACGATTTTGACGTAAGAATAGTCAAAAACGCAGTTTCCTACATGCACATCATGGGAATTCTGGGTGGGGGGAATAATAAAGTGCCTTTTTTGGGTCCAAAAATGGTACATACATAATAGGTACGCGTCAAAAACAGTTTTTCAGCGATTCTGACGATGCTCTATCTTTCTAGAGCATAGAAACAAAAAAATTTTAAAAAAATCAACAAAGTCGGAACAAATTGAAGGAAATATAGTCAAAACATGCATAAAATGGCGCGAGGCGCAGCTCTTAAAAAGCATATTTTTAACAAATTTCCAGAAATTTCTTGGGAACTTTCAAGAAATCGCCAATTCGGGGGAGGGGGTGAAAGAATTTATGCGGGGGCTAAAAATTTTTCTGTGGGGTCAAACCCTACCTAGATCATGTATATATGTTACTTACTGTAGCGAAAATTCTGGATTTTACCCCTCACTGACCCCGAAATCTGGATTTTATCCCTCCGTAATCAACCTGACCTTATGCATCTGTGGTATGCGGATTTGGAAATTATTTGTTACGAGACTATTCTTAAAGCTGTCCTTCAACTGCTCCTTTAAATCTTTCATAATAACTGAACATTCATCGATTATGCTGACGAAGGCTGACTCGTTTTCAAATCTTAAAACAACAGATTCGCTTGCAGTATTAGAATCCCTGAAAAAAGTCCAAAACTCCGATCAGATAATAAGGATTATCTACTTAATAACTGACTTATTAACGTAATTAGAAAAACATGCGCCTAAAGAGGGTTTCATTTTTTCGTGCTTCTAACTTTTAGAACAAACAAGATATTTTAAGGATTGCTCGTTACCACTGTTTTTCTTGTACGAGCCTCTTTGTACACGTCCAAAGATCTCCGGAAAAGTCTTTGTACGAAAGAACAATTTTTTGTACATGAAATATACAGATATTTCATCAAATATACACGTTTTAACGTACCGCATGCTTCACAAAAAGTGTTACTTTGTCCTAAATTCAGCTGATTAGATTAATTTGGCGCTTAGTGCCGAAATTTTTATGAGTTGGTTCAATTTACACATAAAACTCAACTGAAAAAGCGAAAATAACTTGTGTTGCACCACCAGAAATAATACAGCGATTGCAATTTGCTGACTGAATCTCATTATAGGCACCAATTCGCTCATGAATTCAATGCAAGACAAAGATACAAAAGTCAATTTTATCTTCAAACGGCAGAAGACAGTAAAAAGCCGTCAAATAGTTCTTATTTTCTGCATAAAATCTTTATAAAACAGTAGAGATAGATGTAAAAGATGTTTAAGTCCGTAAAAAGATGTTTAAAGATAGATTTTGGAGTGTTTAATGCCCGCGCTTGGAGCTAAATAGATTGTAATTAACATATTCAACGCGTAGTGCAAATTTTTTTGAAATTTTGATGAAAAGTACTGAAAATATCGTTATAATTAGTATTACTTTGTCCCAAAAAGTCTTTGTACATTGTACAAGGATGTCTCCGAAAATCTTTGTACGATTTTGAAAATCTATGTCTCGTACAAAAATACAGTGCTTGTAACAACAGGAAACCCTGTCCAGTCAAGCTTGCCCCAACCCTTAAAAAATCGAACTTTCCATCATATCATCCTGACTTATGAACAAAAACTTGCTCAATCCGTTGCTAAGTGTTTTTCGCTGCTTTCGATCGTATGTAAAAGGTCGCCTCGCCTAATTAAACCCTTCTAAGGAGCGAAGGAGACCATCACCCTGATTGAGTAAGGCGAGAGTATTCACCACACGTTGGCGTGGGGTTGCATCCCCCGTAAGTTGAACCCTCCGCAGATTACTGTAGACCCCAGAATTCTATTCTTAGTAACATTTTTGGCAATTTTTGACTATTTCATCCAACCAGACCCCCAGAATTTTCTTGCAGTCCATGTGTGGCAGTCACTGGCAATGAGCAACTTTAAACCAAAAAATGGTAATACGGCGTATTGTGAAAAGGAATTTAATTTTTTCGCTTTTTTAAAAGGCCATTACGATCTTTCTTCAGCATCTTGGAATGTCATTTTCAACGAAAGAATATAGATAAGTATTGAATTTGATTTCAAAATGCATTTCATCGAATAAATTATCAGGTTTTGATCATGTTTCGTGCGGATAACTCAAAGCGTGAGGCAGTTGATTGATAATAAATATACAACGCTATTGAAAAATTAATATTCTCGTAGCTAGTCATAATAATTAGAAATTTTAACAGGCTGACTAGCATTATTTATATCAAGTTCGAAAAATTGCACACAAAATCTTAAGCTTTTGCAAAATCGTCAGACAGCATCCTATTGTTTTGAAAATCAAGCAGGAGTAATATACTTTCACTCACCCTCTATTCATACGTGAAAATAAACTCATTTTAAAATTTAGGCAAAATTTCAATGCTGCCTAACAATGGCAGATTTTTTAATTCCAACTAACGAAAAAATTAAGCAGAATATGTACATCATCAGCTAATAAATGGAGCTTGTACAAGTACATATTAGATATTGCAAAACAAAGCGCTTTTGCCTCCTATAGCTGCACAAGCATTCGTGAAAATGATCGGTGGACCCTAATTTATGTTCAAAAAATGCAAGAATCTATGTATATTTCTGATCAAAAAGTGAAAAATAAATAAAATGCGACTTTTTAACGAAATTTAGAGGGATAGGAGAATCGTGCTGATGATGGACACCAGGTAAGATTCCCTCTATCCTCTTCAGAGAGTAAAAAATGACTCAGCAAAGAAAAAACAGGAAGAATAACTAGGTATGTATGTGAGAGGAAAACAAAGAATAACTCATATAAAGAACAACTACCTATACATATGAATTGTAGGTATTGCCCACTCCAACTCACTTAGCGATAAATGCAAGGGCTCTGTTATACGATTTGATGGCAGAAAGGTAGTCATTTTGCTGTATGAGCGACTGTAAGCTGCTCGGCAGTTTGAAAACAAATTCTAACTGTTTCAAAGTACCGCTGGCTTTGACTAGTTTTTGCATATCGTTACGTCGATAGTTCAGTCCTAAAAGAGCAAAAAGATTTTCGCCATGCGGAACAATTCTGCGCATACATGTAGGGTGAGGTGAGACGGAAAAAATGTCAAATACTAGAGTATAAAATTATATTTACATAAATTACAGGGTTGAAAAAATATTTGAAAGGTAAGATAATGAACGAGAAAATGGGAAAAATGCATGTTTTGACGTTAAATTTTTAAATTTTCGACGCTTCGCGCCATGTGTAAAGTATTTTCATTGATTTTGGCTCAAGTACGACCAAAAAACGACCCTTTTTACAACCTTTGAGTACAGAAAAGTTTTTTCGAAAATTTAAAATTTTAGGATCTCAATCGATAGAGTATGTTGAAAAACGTCGAAAAAAGCGCTTTATACCAGCTATCCCAACGATTTTTTCGAACTATAGGCCAATTTTTGTTGAGTCCGCCCGCCCCCCCTGCCTTGGCCGAATCCTGAATACAGGCCTGATACATTACATACATATAATTCAATTTTATACGCAACAAAGGCAGAAAATAAGGCTTAGAAAAACGTGTATAGAATCATTTAAAAAAGTTAGAAAAAGATTTTCCTCTGCTCAAATCTTAAAATGGGATATTCCTAAGGAATTAGAAGCTCTATATTTCAATGATCATCAATAATTTTGAAGCTCAAAAATTTTTATTTTATTCTAAATAAACCCCCCAAAGAAATCGATATTATCGCATAGTACCAGTGTTTTTTTGTACAAGGTTCGTTTGTACATGTACAAAGATGGTCCACAAAAGTCTTTGTACATTTTGCACATGCAAATTTTTGTGTACTATAATATAGTACAGTAGCGATTTTAGTGTGGTAAAACAGGGTTTTCGATCTTTGGTAGTGTATTTTAGCTAATTTCTGAGTTTCTGACGCCAAAAATTACTAAAAATTGTCTCAAACGGCGCCAAGCGCCGAAAAAGTTGACATTTTTCCATTCTAAATGCAAATTCTGCCATGTTAAAGATATATAGGACAAACAATTACTCATTTCGGAGCGAAGCGTCGAAAATTTTTGGGAAAATATACACCTTTTTACAGTTTTTGTCTTCCCGAAAATCTTTGAACATTTTGTACACACAAAGTTTTGGGTACTATAATATGATAATATGGTACAGTAACGATTTTAGTGTGGTAAAAACAGTGTTGTTCCACTTTTGGTAGTGTATTTTAACTAATTTCTGGGTTTCTAAGGGCGAAAATCACTAAGAATCGTCTTAAAACGGCTCGAAGCGCCGAAAAATTTGACATTTTTCCTTTTGAAATGCAATTTCTGCCGTTACAACACACAATTACTTATTGCGCTGAAATTTCTTGCGAATTTCAGACCTTTTTTGCGATTTTCGTCTTCCCAAAAATCTTTGTACATGTACAAAGACGGTCCCGAAAAGTCTTTGTATATCGGGAAAAATCTTTGCCGAATACAAAAAACACTGTATAGTACGATTAAAATTGACCATGATTAGATTGATTAAATCGATCAAAATAATTTAGTACGGACGACGATTTTATCCTACAAGCAGATAACACACCACTTTAAAGAAAATTGATATAAACGAACATCAAAATTTGTCTGCACTGAAGCGACATGTATGCAAATTTGTATAGCAAAACTACAGCAATATTTTTTAAGCGCATTGAAAAAACTTCTTCTGCACTCTAGCACTATTAACTTTGTTGTTTTGTATTCACTGATTAATACACAATTAAAATCTATTTTTTGTGTTTTAATGAAATATCACAAAGTCATGAAAAGGGTATCCTTTCCAATGCCTCATTCTGTAGAGGAAAAGGCAAAAAACATTGAGTTCAATTTTAATTTCAGCCTAAATTTAAATTTTGAAATTTGAAAAATTCGAAATCTGACCTTGTTAAACACGCAAAATTTATGGTTTTCTTTTCAAAATGCTGTCTGCGGTCTTTAGAAAAACAACATTTCGTGTCGTATTATTGTACCTTCAGTTATTTTATTTGACGAAGAATCGATCTTCTCAATATTTGTACATAGCTTTCCCACCTCTTCTTCCATTTTTGCAAAATCCAGTTTCATTTTACGAATAGTGTCAGTGGCCGATATAAATTTGTTGTAGTTTTCGTAGACCAAGGTTTGCATTTCAGAATCGAGGCTATAAACCTGTGAAAAGTCAGGCGTATGTGGGCAAATGCAAAATTTTATACCGAATAATCATAAATGTAACGGCTCGAAAATTTGAGTGGGGGTTTCCGGCCATTTTTTAAGGAGGGGGTAGATGACCCCAAATTTTTGGCCAAAAACAGCCAAAAACACCTAAAAACGGTCAAAAAATCCAATTTTTATTCGATGGGAGGTCAACAGTTTTCTGGCTTTGGGGGATGGTACAACGGCCGACTTTGGGTGGGGGAGGACCCCCGTTACCACCTCACATGTACACATGTGAATACTTTTTAATGCAAAAGTTGTCCTCACGAAATTCAAATAAGAGTTAAAACCAAAATGATGAAAGAATATCTAATGAACAAAAATAAGTGAGAAATATAAATAAGGGTATTACCAAAATAAAAGGAAACATCTGGAGAAATAGTTACATACAATACATATAACATAGTATGCACATACATACATATGTATAATGACTGAAAATGAGAAATTTAGTTTAGAATACATTTTTTAGTAGGTGCGACTAATGCGCTCGCTTCGTCGCTGAGCAACATATTTAGCTTCATTTAGAAGTCACCCATTTCAGCTTGGGTTAAGTGACAAATCCAAAAAATTAGTGCTGCAAAGCTTGACGTTTTTATATTATCATAGGTAGCGCGTACCTATAAAATACTTGGATACCCCCAACATTTGTCTACCCCCTACCATGCAAGACCATGGGGATGGGTGAGAGGGGGTATTACTCCCCCTGAGCTCTGAAAATACTGATAGCTATACAGCTATTTTGGCCGGAAAAGCATTGCTATATATCCTTTTCTGGGCTCAGAAAATTAGCTATATAGTTTTTTGGGCTCAGAAAACTAACTATATAGCATTTTTGGACTCAGAAACATACCGTGTGAGCTCAGAAATGCTATATAGTTGTCTTTTCTGACTTTCAAAAAGATATATAGCTATTTTCTTGACTCCAAAAAGGGCTAAATAGCTATTTTTAGTCCAAAAATGTTATATAGCTATGTTTGTAAGTCCAAAAAGACTGTATAGATAGTTTTATGAGCCCAAAAAGGCTATTAAGCTGATTTTATGAGCCCAAAAAGGCTTATAACCGTTTTTACGAAGCACTTATGTAACTATTAATTTTTAGTTTTCGACCCCCCCCCTCTGAATGCTTGACCTTGCGCACCTATGCCCCTTACAGCTATTATCGGACACTTCTGTATTGTGCGGTTTTCTTAAAAGATGGATAATAAAAAATTCGCTGCCCGTGTTTTTTGTTGTTTTTTTCAATCAATACCCAATGTGTAGAGAGCGTGTAAAGTTTTACTGTAACGTTATAACATATAGTTTTTTAAAGTTTGGTCGGTCAACACGACTTGTCTAACTCAGTTTTGCATTCTGTTTAGTCTGATTTTCAAAATTGTAGCCAATTCAGCAACCTCGATACTATATTTTTTTATTTTTTTTGAAAAAGTACCCATTTTCAGAGTGGCAGTGTAAAGAGTGTAAAGAATCTGAGAGGAAAAAGAAACATTTCGGCCTGTATTTGGTCTGCCGAAAACTCCGGTTATGAGTCCCAAAAAATTTGTTCCAGCAGAAATGTACTACGACTTAAAGGCTACTTTCGGCTTACCAGCAAACTTTTGTACACTCAATATGGAGTCAGATATAGGGTTCTAAACTAAACACTCTAGTGGATGGTGTAAAAAACAGATTTTGTCTATGATTTCTCTGCCAACTTTCCCGCATACGAGTTGGGATAAATTGAATAAAATAAAAGTAATGAACGTTTTAAGGGCTACACGTCGCAGCAAACTGCGTTTAGAAAACGCAATATTGGGTTATTAATTAGTGTGTAAAGTTCGAAATCAGAGGTGTAAAATGGGCGAAAAAACAAGTCTTTTCCCCTATTTTGATTTGTAAAAATCTCAAATATTTTGCGAAACAGAAATTTTGCACACACCAACGTACTACAATTCAAAGGTTACAAAGTGGCACAAATCGAATTTCTTTACATTCAATGGGGAGTTAGGTTCAGATTTTTAAAATTTTTAATGTGTTGAATGGTGGAAAACATATTTTGTCAAGTTTTTTGTTCGCCACTTTCTCCCTTGAGAAGTCGATAGGTAGAATAGAATAAAAATCACGTACTTTCTAAGGGTTACGCGTCACAGCAAATTGTGTTTGTTTACACCTATATTGAGCTTTTTAGGAGATGTAAGGTCAAAAATTGGGAGTGTTAAACGTTTTTCTGTCTTATTTTTTCTGCCAATTCTCCGGTTATGAGTCTGGACATGACTTCAAGTCTAAAAACGTACCAGGAATCGAATGTGACGGCCATTATAAGGACTAAATTTTTTCATGAATGTTGATCGTAGTAGGTATCAGAATAATATCAGAATTATGCATCCGACTAAAATCCTCTTTGCAATCTGTAGTTGTATTAAGTTTACACTGCAAATTAACTTTAGTTCTAGAGCCTAGCAGAAGCTTAATTTTTTTCAAAAGGTTCTACGTAACGTTAGAACCATGAATCTGACTGTAAGTTTTCTCTACACACAGTAAATGTATAAAGTTTGCACTACTGATTTATTGTAAATGTCTAGTTCTTCACTACAAATTTATTTTACTTCCAGAGCGTTACAAAGCGTGAATTTTTTCAAAATGTGTTTCGTATGGTCAGAATTGCGGATCAGACTATGTTTTTCTACACCTAGTAGTTAAGTAAAGTTTACACTGAAAATTAAATTTAGTTTCAGAGCGATATAGAAGCTCAATTTTGTTTCAAAATGTCCCATGTCACGTTGAGATTACGAATCTGAGCGTAAAAGTTTTTTAAACCCAATAATAACGTACAATTTACGCTGAAAACCTCTGATCTATTTAAATGAGGTAAGTTGTCTCGTTTAAAAAAAATAATGCGGATGTTCAGAACAATATTTTTTTCCGCGTTCTTGGACGGCCGTCATTATTGTGGCATGTTACCGTATGTGTTTACTGATTGATTTATTCAAATCATGCTAATTAAAAGTAGGGTACTAGCAAGGGAAAATGCTCCGATGGCCCAAAAAAGACGAATATGCTTGCGATTGTGGATTGTTAAGGATGTAAAAGTAAAAAGAGGGGACTAGAAAAAAGCTAACCTATGTATATTCAATGCTTCACATAAGAGTGTATAAGCATAATCTGAAATCTTTACTTTTTGTAAATTGCTTGCAAGTTGCAATGCCGACTTGCTTCGTATCGTGATTGATAAAAACTAACTGTGATAGTATTTAAACGTGTTTCATTCTGTTATCATGAGAATTATAGCAAACAAACCAGGCGTCAATTGATTAGTGCACACAATCGTTGCGGGCATGCATGTGTACATACATAGATGTAGTCTGTTTCACGTAAGCTAACGCGTTTCATACTGCTTTAAGCCAACAATTTCTTTGTCTTGAATGCATCAATGTTTGCTATTTTATTCAATTGGCTTGCAAAGTCTCCTAGTTTACTCGATCTAATTTCCCATAGCTACTGCTAGCAAAGTTGCTGCTTTTTAAATCGTTTTTTGGATTCAATACTTTATTTCAATCTACAGGCCGTAGAATATACTTCGATTTTTAGCGTTGCTTAGAGAAAGTCGGATTTTTAGCCAGATTTTGCAACTTTAGGCATATACATAGGTAGCTTTATCCTAGTCCCCTCCTTCAACATCCTTTATAATCAACAATTCCAAATATATTCGTCTTTTTTGTTCCATAGGAGCATTTTTCTTTGCTAGTACACATATACATATAAATCTTTTCTTCGATTAACCGAGAATAAGTTCAATCAATGATAAAACGTCAAGAAAATACGATGCGACGTCAGAACACATGAAATTGATCGAAATTTCACACGTGCCCAATCGAAAATTGCTAAAACTAATCACCTTAATTATTTGTAAAACATAAATTTTCAAGGATTGTTAATTTAATGTAAAAAAATGATTAAAAATTCTAGCTTAATATGTGAAACTCAATTAAGTAAAAACTTGTTCATGAAATTTATGTTTTAAAAGCGCCATAAAATAATAAAAATCGCTAAGCACTAACTGAAAAATTATTATAAACGATACTGACTGTGACGATCAGATCTGAATAAATTTCTAGAACTCCAAGCCTAAGTAGACTCAGCGCTTTAACCTTTCACCATAAAAAGTCTATGTGCCTTCAAGAAATTGAAATTGTGTTGTAACCCTTGCAGTCCGTTTAATACCAAAAATGAAGTGCTCATAATTCAACACATTTCAAGATAAGAGTATAATTGCGGCTTCAAAGAACATCATTTTTATGTTTTTCGCCCGTGGTTTGATGACTGGAACAATGAAATCAGCATACTCGAACATAACGATTTTCTAATATATTTCGCGGCAATTATAATTCGTTGAAACATCAAAAAGAAGAATCAGCAGAGAAAAATACTTAATTATTATCCTTTATAGCTCAAACTAGATCGTAAACAAATAAAAATAGGGATGGTCCCAGAATTTCTTTCTTCTGAGCATTAAAAGACAAAGAACTAAAAACTGGGGAGGCCAAATTTCGCTGTTAAAAGAAATCATTCCGGAAAATATCTTCAATTCTTACTTCTTTGGTAACTTCATTCTCGGCGTTTATAAGCTCATTTAAACTTTTTTCTTTAAGCAATTTGCTCAAGTAGGTCTCGCAATCAAAATTTCTTCCATCAATATCCAATGGATTCGTAGAAATGTCCGTCATTTTTCATATGTCAATTTCATTGTCACCTGAACATGATTAACAACTAAATAAATTAATGTAGATGAGTCAATAACATACATACAAACTTTCCATTTTTGTGATATACTTTTGAAGAAATAATTAGGAATCCATGGCAGATGGACGATAAAAAGAACATTTTATGGTAGTACTCAATTACTCGTATATTCGAAAAACCTGTTTTAATTCCATTTGAAATCTCATATTTAGGGCTAAAATAGAAAATCGCCAGAAAATTGAGAAAATGCGTAAATCCGGAGAATGAAAATGTTCCACTTTCGGATTTTTCATCAAAAGTCAGGAATAAATTCGGTTCATGGGATTTTATTAAATAATTCCAAAACATAATTTTCAGGATTTCTGATGATGAAACATCAGGAGAAAGTCAAAAATAGGCGCAGAAAGACGTTTTGGTATTAACTTTCCTTGCGAACATACTTAAGTTTCTATGGCATTTTCCCAAGTTTCTTAGCATTAGTGATAAAGAAGGTTAAGACAAACAAATTGACTCAATCAGGGATCGAAACCTGAAACTTCTCACACCAGAGGTACACTGCTATCCACTCGGCCACCGACCCGATACCAGTGATCGGACCGGAGGGTACTTTTTAAACCCTCGGCCTCAGCCGAGGCCTAGGCCGAGGCGACTTAAAATCCTTGCCTAGGCCGAGGGTAATGCCGAGGGTCAAGCTTATATACCTATACCCATAAATAGTACTCTTAGAATATTTTGTATGCACATGAGCTAGAGAATAATCGTAATATTAAACACTTTATCGAATGTCAAACAATTCATTCTTATTTTCAATAATAGTAGATTAAATGTGTTAAGGATTTATTGAATAAAGTCAGCAGCATGAAAGCATACTTAATTTAACAAGTTGCCGTTGAAGACTTGAAAAAGTTAATAAAAAATATGGCTGAACAAGCACTTAAAAACTTTTATTACTACAAATAAGAAAACAGTGTTGAAGAAATAAATGAACAAACGAAATAAGCTAAGTAAAGACAGAACTGTAGCCATTGTTGTGCTCGCTTTTGCAGCAATGCATGTTTAAACACGCTTTTTCGGTCATCCAATTCTGGTGTGGCAGGTAATATGACGGAAACTGCACTGTACTTTCCGATCATAGTTTCCCAAGGTCCAGAGTTGAGGGAAGGGTGAAATCCCAAAATGGGGGACCAGTTAATTAAGTAGTGTCTTTGTATGAGCGAACAAATTTTTGTAGGATATTTTATATAAATATATTTTTAAACATACACATTTTTACATACTGCCAGTGTGTGACCTGCAAGCGGCATGTAGTCCTAAACGGTAATTTTTTGTGCAAGATACCTTTTTACATATACAAAGATGGTATCCAAAAGTCTTAGAACATTTTGTGCATGCAAATTTTTGTGTACTATTATAGTATGGTACAGTAGCGATTTAGTGTGGTAAAACTGGGTTTTTCGACCTTTGGTAGTGTATCTTAGCTAATTCCTGGGTTTCTGAATATTTGACATTTTTCCATTCTAAATGCAAATTCTACTATTTTAGAGATACATATATAGGACAGACAATTACTTATGCGACGAAAATTTTTGGAAATTTTACAGTTTTTGTTTCTCCAAAAATCTTTGTGCATGTACAAAGATGGTCCTGAAAAGTCTCTGTACCTTATGAAAAATCTTTGCCGAATATAAAAAACCGTGGCTCTACATGTGATAATTCCGCTTGAATTTAGTTGATACTATTAGTTCGGCGCGAAGCGCCGAAATTTTTATGAGCTTTTCATGAAATTTACACATAAAACTCGGCTGAGAAAGCTAAAACAACTTGTACTACAAAATCAGAAATATTACAGATATTGTAATATGCCAATTAAATGTAGTAAGAAGCACTACTGTGCGTAGAAATCCAATGCAACATCAGGATAAATTAGTCAATTTTATCTTTGAACGGCAAAAAAGTGCAGTTATTAAATAGTACTTATTTTGCATAAAATTTTTAAAAACAGTATAAATAGATACAAAAGATATTTAAATCTGCATAAAGATGCCTAGATTACACAAAAAATCCTAAAAAAATACTGAAAAACGATAAAAATAATATAACTTTGTCCCAGAAAATATTTTAAGATTGTATAAAAATGGCTCCAAAAATAAATGCATGAGCCGAAACTGATTCTTGGCGAAAACCTGCATTTATTGGCCATTTTTAGGTACGTTTTTACGATTTTCGGCCGAAAATTCGTGATCATTCACCCTCTCTCCCATAAAAATAGCCGAAAACTATAAGTGTAACAGGGGGCTTTGGGGAATTCCCCACCCACCCAGGGTTGGACGTCCTTCCCACGCCCTTCCCTCCAACGTCAGAAAATTTTGATCCATCCTCCCCATTTTTGGCGAAAATTTGCGCTTTGTTGGCTATTTTTAGGTGCTTTTGCCATTTTTGACAAAAAATTAGAGTCGCTTATCCCGCCTCCTTCTAAAAATGGCCAGGGACCCCTACCCGAAATTTCAAGCTGTTACATGTATGCCGAGCAGCCCCTCCCGAAAATTTTGAGCTGTTGCATGCATGTTTTATAGTGATAGTTTGTCTATTCACTCTTGCTTACATTCAAAAATACTGTATCCCTTCGTGAAATTCTAATAGTTAGCTGCACTTTTGCCAAAGTAAATATTAAGGTCAAAAAATATTCAAAAGGTTTTCACCAAAAATCGTCTGACAATGACTTGAGTCTTGTACCCTGAGAGGAAGGTAATAACCCTCCCTCACCCCAACTTTGAGAATGTTTTTTTTCCGATCCATGTAGCGAGCATGAGAATTAAAACTTAGTCATCACATGAATAATAAATTGGCACTTTGCTGTATGTAACTTGGTGTAACTGGGTATGCGACTGAAACCATAAGAAAAGTATATAGGTAAAAAATAGCCTATGTACTGCAGATGCATTCTGAATAGTTAATATTCAACGGATATATTAAACTTATCCAAATTTGATTTTAACCCTCGGCGCCTCGGCACTTTTCAGCTTCGCCCTCGGCGCCGAGGCCGAGGCTCCAAAAACGCCGAGGCTTGCCGAGTACGAGGCCGAGGCCTCGGTCCGATCACTGGTGAAATCCCAACGTGGGGTACCAATAAATTAAGTATTGTCTTTGTATGAGCGAACAAATTTTTGTAGATATTTTATATAAATATATTTGTAAAGATACACATTTTTACATACTGCCATTGTGTGACCTGCAACCTGCATGCAGTCCTAAACAGTTTTTTGTGCAAGATACCTTTTTACATGTACAAAGATGGTATCGGAAAGTCTTTGAACATTTTGTACATGCAAATTTTTGTGTACTAGTATAGTATGGTACAGTAGCGATTTAGTGTGGTAAAACAGGGTTTTTTTGACCTTTGGAGGTGTATCTTAGCTAATTCCCATGTTTCTGAACATTTGACATTTTTCATTTCCATTCTGAATGCAAATTCTACTATTTTTAAGATATATAGGACAGACAATTACTGATGCGCCGAAAATTTTCGGGAATTTGACACCTTTTTACAGTTTTTGTCTCTCCAAAAATCTTTGTGCCTGTACAAAGACGGTCCTGATAAGTCTCTGTACATTATGAAAAATCTTTGCCGAATACAAAAATCGTGGCCCTACATGTGATAATTCCGCATGAATTTAGTTGATATTATTAGTTCATGAGCTTTTGATGAGATTTACCCATAAAACTCGACTGAGAAAGCTAAAATAACTTGTACTGCAAAATCAGAAATATTACAGAAATTGTAAAATGTCAATTAAATCTTGTAATAAGCACTACTGTGCTTAGAAATTCAAAGCAACATTGGGATAAATTAGTCAATTTTATCTTTGAATGACAAAAAAGTGCAAAGTCATTAAATAGTACTTATTTTGCATGAAATTTTTAAAAACAGTATGAATAGATATAAAAGATATTTAAATCTGTATAAAGGTGCCTAGATTATACAAAAATTGATTTTTGAGTGTTTAGTGCCCATGCTTCAATCTAAATACATTATATTAGCGATATTTTGCGCGAAGCGCCGAAAATTTTTTGAAATTTCCAAAAAAATACTGAAAAACGGTATAATTAATATCACTTTGTCCAAGAAAGTATTTTAACATTGTATAAAAATGGCTCCAAAAAAATGCACGAGCCGAATTGATTTTTGGCAAAACCAGCATTTATTGGCCATTTTTAGGTACGTTTTTGCGATTTTCGGCCGAAAATTTGTGATCATTTACCCCTCTCCCATAAAAATGGTCGAAAACCATACGCATAATAGACGGGCTTCGGGGAATTCCCCATCCACCCAGGGTTGGACGTCCTCTTAAACACCCTTCCCTCCAGCATCAGAAAATTTCGACTCACCTTCCCCATTTTTGGCGAAAACTTGCGCTTTGTTGGCTATTTTTAGGTGCTTTTGCCATTTTTGACATAGAGTCGCTAATCCCTCCTTCTAAAAATGGCCAGGGACCCCTACCCGAAATTTCCAGCCGTTACATGTATGCCGAGGAGCCCCTCTCAAAAATATTGAGCTGTTACATGCATGTTTCATAGTGATACTTTGTCTATTTACTCTTGCTTACATTCAAAAATACTGTATCACTTCGTGAAATTCTAATAGTTAGCTGCACTTTTGCCATAGTAAAAATTAAGTTCAAAAATATTCAAAAGGTTTTCACCAAAAATCGTCTGACAGTGACATGAGTCTTGTACCCTGAGAGGGGGATAATAACCCTAGCGAGCATGAGAATTAAAACTTAGTCATCACATGAATGATACATTGGCACTTTGCTGTATGTAACTTGGTGTAACTGGGTATGCGACTAAAACCATTAGAAAAGTTTATAGGTAAAAAATAGCCTGTGTACTGCAGATGCATTCTAAATATTTAATATCCAACGGATATATTAAACTTATTCAAATTTGATTTTAAACCCTCGGCGCCTCGGCACTTTTCAGCTTCGCCCTCAGCGCCGAGGCCTCGGTCCGATCACTGCCCGATACTTGAAGAACTTTGCGAGTTGCTTATGAACAATTCACCTCGCTGAAACATCGAAATATATCACTTTCGCTTTGCTGCCTGAGCATAAGTCACGTAGGCTCATTGTTAGCTAATGATAGACTCAAAAGTTACGCGCAAAGCTGTTCTTCGATGTGCAACAATATAGAAATTCGTCACCCTGTGATTCTAGATCAGAGGCATCTCCATCCTTCCGGTTTTTTTCGCGCCGCCAGGACTCAGTTTAGTGTTGCTCATAAAAAAGACGCGAACACTCTACCTGCCGTCATTCAGGAGATACAGCATCTCCCCTAAACCGAGTTTTAGCCAAAAGTCGTTCTTTTGTGAAAATTTGAGCTAGAATCAAAGAAATTTTGATGACTGTCTCTAGTTGGATTTCCGTATTTATGGCCAAGACAGAAAATCACTGGCACGAAAAAATTTATAGAAAACGGAAAATTGAGTGAAAAAATGTTCCTCGATTTTTCATTGTTTCACGGGAAATCGGTCTTTATAGAAAGTTCGTGTCACAATCACGGATTTTTAAATGTCTCTAGTTGAAATTTCGTATTTACGGTCAAGATGAAAAATCGCCAGAAAATGGAAAACTGAATTTAAAAAAAAATCGGAAAGTAGAAAGTTATTCTTTCTCGTATATCATAAATAAATGGTGCTCAGGAACGTGTGGCAGACGGGCGGAGTGGAAAAGACGTGGTGAGTGTGGTGGTTGGTGACGCTTGCTGCTACTTACTGACTGATACAACAATAAAATTACGTTAACGAGCGCCTAAATCCTGCTCTATGCGCATGTAAAAAGTATAAGCATAAACAGTTATCGATTATTTCGAACTTATTTATTTTTCGTAGGCTTAGGCTTAGTTTTACCTGAGTGGTACTCCCGCTTAGGTCGGTATAACTCCCGCTTGGATCGAGATGTATACGTTAAAATGGTGCGCACAGTGCAGGTTCTAGATGATTGTATTCTTATTGCATGACACATACTTGGGGTGGGCATAGGAAGAGAAATAATGAGCGACTGCTCCATTCAGTAGTAAATGGCGAGTGCAAAGCTAGGTGCGCCTTTTCAAATCAAGTTTTATTACTACATATTTATGTCACAAGAAACAGATTTAGTACAGTGTTTCATGGTCTGAATCATCAACAAATTCTATGTCGCTGCCATTAGCACAGTCGATATCGTTCGAATCTTCACTACTGCTGCTGCTTGCGCCACATTCTACATGTTCATCAGCCAAAGTGCTTGGGAGCTTCCACGTACCAAATTTAATTGCTCGCAAATTATGCTTTAGAAATAAGAGCTTCTGAAGATTTTCTGGCTTCAATCAAATTCTTAAACCATTAGCTAAATCACGAGCTGACTTGAATTCGTGTTTGCTGGACACGGAACTAATAGGCAGGCTGAGGTATTTATTAGCGAGCTAAAATAAAGATGAACTTGATCGTTCTCAACCATTGTATAAGGCAGTCCCGCATCTGCCAACCACTCCATCAGCTTAAATTTTAGTTAATCTGATCCTGATGAGTTGCGCTGTATTTTTGGCGCGATTGAAACAACTCATCAACTTTGCGCTGCTTAAGATTCGTACTTTCTCCTTCAACATCTTTCAAGATTTTTATGCATTTCAGGGATTAGGCACGCGATGCACAAGCATTTGTTCGCTCTTCATCCTTCTTTTCCTGAGCTGCTTCATATTCGTGCTTATGTTTCTTCTTCAGATGATCGTGCAAGCTTTTTGTTTAATATGTTTTAGGCGTCTTTCCTCGACTGTATATTTTTTACATTTGATGCACTTCGCTGTCGTCTGATCTGTAGGGTCAATTTCAAAAAATTGCCAAACTAAGGAGTCCTGGCTGCCAGTCATTCATATAGCAAACAAAAATAAATTTGTTATAAATCCTAAAAACAGTAACTGAATATAATTGCGATTTGATGTAATCTAAATGGAAAATTTTAGTGAGAGCTATCTTATAGAAGCGAGCATACATGATCATGGGGAGCTTGGGGATTTTCACCCCCCTCCCCCAAAAAATTTTTCACCCATCCCAGAATTCACACTTTTTAGACAAATCATAGGACGTGTCTATATTTAGGAGATTTTAGCGTTTGAATGACTCAAAATTGTCAATTTTTGGCGAACTGTCAATATGTAATCTCTTTCTGACTATGTTTTGGTCAATTTAATGCAATTTTCCAAAATTTTTTCGTGTCTCATGTTCTAGAAAGAAAGAGCATTACCAGAAATGTTTACAAATCGCGTTTTCGACGCATTTTAAGCGTTCTCACGGTTTATTTGGATTGCACCCCCTCCCTCTCCCTCCACAGAAATTTTTCACTGTGCATATCTTGAGGCGAGTAGAAATGATGGCACACAGTCAACGCCCTAACAGAGCATAAATTTTCCGAGCAAGTTAAAATAAGAAACAAAGACTCTGAATATAAAAGAGAAAGCTCTGATGAAAAATATGAAAGATAGAAGTAATAATCGTTACTAACAAAACCAGAAACAGAAGTAGTGGAATCAAAAAGATGTAGCGATTGGATGGAATAGGTATTGAACGTAATAAATTAGAAATATATAGCTTATCGTATCGGTCGCAATACTGCAGTGTAGTTTACTTCCGCCTATTATTCACTTCTGCTGCAATAACTATTACGCAAGAAACGCGTTAAAGTGGAATCACAGAGATGTAGCGCGATTGGGCGGAATAGGTATTGGATGTAATGAGACATACATATACACTTTATTGGATCGAATGCAATTCTGCAGCATAGTTTACATTTGATTACACTTAACTTCCGTCCCAACATATAACTATTACACAAGAAACGCGTTTTAGTGCAGGCGGTTCCCATTCAATTAAATGTAAGTGTTTTTTATAAAAATTGTGTTTTTGAAAACGTACAATTTCCAACTAGAAATAGAACGTATTTGTCGACTCAAAATCTTTTAGCCACTAGCTACGAATAAAAGAGATAAAAGTAGCATTCCGTTTGATAAGTTTGAAGAAGAAGAAATAAATTTTATTTCTAATACACGAACTGATAAAATGCAAAATGACAAGATACATAATAATGCAATTACGAATTAGTAACGGGACATGCGAGTCAATGGAATGACAAGTTTTACGCAGCGCCCCACAAGATATCTAGATAAATCAAAGTTTGCTAATCTATATTTAAATATGTTTAGGTTAGGGGAAGAAACAATGAAGTCAGGTAGATTGTTCCAAGCTGCGATGTATTTGTAGAAGAAATCGAACTTTTCAAAATTAGAATGTACAACAGGTATACCTAACTAATTTAAATCTATTAATGCTGCGGGTAATATTAAGATTAGTTAAGTTAAGGAATCAAAAACATGCAGATTTTCCTGAACATTTATTCAGTGTTAGCTCATTAATACATAGTAGCAAAGATATAACAAGGACTATGTATACATATGGTCGAATCAGTACAGCTCTCAAAATTAATACTTGCCCATTGATAAATAACTGGCAGTATCACATCCTGTACCAAATACGAATTACACTAAATTTTTCCCAGGCCCCAGCCATTTTTTGACCTTGCCCCGGCTGGGGCCGGGGATGCTGAAAAATGGCCGGCGAATGTCGGGGCTGGGGCCAGTGATCGGACCGAGGGTACTTTTTGGACCCTCGGCCTTGGCCGAGGCCGAGGCGACTTAAAATCCTTGCCTCGGCCGAGGCCGAGACCGAGGCTGAGGCCGAGGGTAATGCCGAGACTCATACCCATAAATAGTACTCTTAGAATATTTTGTATGCACATGAGCTAGAGAATAATCGTAATATTAAACACTTTATCGAATCTCAAACAATTCATTCTTATTTTCAATAATAGTAGATTAAATGTGTGAAGGATTTATTGAATAAAGTCAGCAGCATGAAAGCATACTTAATTTAACAAGTTGCCGTTGAAGACTTGGAAAACTTAATGAAAAATATGGCTGAACAAGCACTCAAAAACTTTTCTTACTATAAATAAGAAAACAGTGTCGAAGAAATAAACGAACAAACGAAATAAGCTAAGTAAAGACAGAACTGTATCCATTGTTATGCTCGCTTTTACAGTAATGCATGTTTAAACACGCTTTTTCGGTCATCCAATTCTGGTGTGGCAGGTAATATGTTGGAAACTGCACTGTACTTTCCGATCATAGTTTCCCAAGGTCCAGAGTTGAGGGAAGGGTGAAATCCCAAAATGAGGGACTAGTAAATTGAGTAGTGTCTTTGTATGAGCGAACAAATTTTTGTAGATATTTTATATAAATATATTTTTAAACATACACATTTTTACATACTGCCAGTGTGTGACCTGCAAACGGCATGCAGTCCTAAACAGTGTTTTTTGTGCAAGATGCCTTTTTACGTGTACAAAGATGGTATACAAAAGTCTTTGAACATTTTGTACATGCAAATTTTTGTGTACTATTATAGTATGGTACAGTAGCGATTTAGTGTGGTAAAACAGGGTTTTTCGACCTTTAATAGTGTATCTTAGCTAATTCCTGGGTTTCTGAATATTTGACATTTTTCCATTCCAAAAGCAAATTCTACCATTTTAAAGATATATAGGACAGACAATTACTGATGCGCCGAAAATTTTCGGAAATTTTACACCTTTTTACAGTTTTTGTCTCTCCAAAAATCTTTGTGCATGTACAGAGACGGTCCTGAAAAGATTCTGTACATTATGAAAAATCTTTGCCGAATGCAAAAAATCGTGGCTCTAAATGTGATAATTCCGGCTTGAATTTAGTTGATAATATTAGTTCGGCGCAAAACGCCGAAATTTTTATCAGCTTTTGATGAAATTTACACATAAAACTCGACTGAGAAAGCTAAAACAACTTGTACTACAAAATCAGAAATATCATAGATATTGTAATATGCCAATTAAATCTTGTAATAAGCACAACTGTGCTTAGAAATCCAATGCAACAGGATAAATTAGTCAATTTTATCTTTGAACGGCAAAAAAGTGCAGTTATTAAATAGTGCTTTTTTGCATAAAATTTTTAAAAACAGTATAAATAGATACAAAAGATATTTAAATCTGCATAAAGATGTCTAGATTACACAAAAATTGATTTTGGAGTAATTATTTCCCCTGCTTCAATCTAAATACAGTATATTAGCGATATTTAGCGCGAAGCGCCAAAAATTTTTTGAAATTTCCCAATATATACTGAAAAACGATATAATTAATATCACTTTGTCCAAGAAAGTATTTTAACATTGTATAAAAATGGCTCCAAAAAAATGCACAAGCCGAAATTGATTTTTGGCAAAAGCTGCATTTATTGGCCAGTTTTAGGTGCGTTTTTGCGATTTTCGGCCGAAAATTCGTGATCATTTACGCCCTCTCCCATAAAAATGGCCAAAAACCATACGTCTAACAGGGGGTTTGGGAATTTCCCCATCCACGCAGGGTTTGACGTCCTCCCCACACCCTTCCCTCCAACGTCAGAAAATTTTGACCCACCCTCCCCATTTTTGGCAAAAATTTGCGCTTTTTTGGCTATTTTTAGGTGCTTTTGCCATTTTTGACATGAAATTAGAGTCGCTAATCCCCCTCCTTCTTAAAATGGCCACGGACCCCTACCCGAAATTTCAAGCCGTTGCATGTATGCTGAGGAGCCCCTCCCGAAAATTTTGAGCTGTTGCATGCATGTTTTATAGTGATAGTTAGTCTATTCACTCTTGCTTACATTCAAAATACTGTATCATCACTTCGTGAAATTCTAATAGTTAGCTGCACTTTTGCCATAGTAAAAATTAACTTCAAAAATTACTCAAAAGGTTTTCACCAAAAATCGTCTGACAGTGACTTGAGTCTTGTACCATGAGAGGAGGGTAATAACCCTCCCTCACCCCCCCTTGGGAATGTGTGTTTCCGATCCATGTAGCGAGCATGGGAATTAAAACTTAGTCATCACATGAATAATAAATTGGCCATTTGCTGTATATATGAAACTTGGTGTAACTGGGTACGTGACTAAAATCATAAGAAAAGTCTAGAGGTAAAAAATAGCCTGTGTACTGCAGATACATTCTAAATAGTTAATATTCAACGGATCAAATTTGATTTTAACCCTCGGCGCCTTGGCACTTTTCAGCTTCGCCCTCGGCGCCGAGGCCGAGGCTCCAAAAAACGCCGAGGATTGCCAAGGCTGAGGCCTCAGTCCGATCACTGGCTGGGGCCCCGGTCAATCACTAGTCTTGTCTCTTGTATTTCGCATTCTGTTATACCAAATTCCTTATTCCTAGAATAGCTTATTTCGTCCCTAAAAGCAGGAGTAGTAATGGCTGTCAGTCTGGGGCGCAATGCTGTAGGATAGGCTGTGTAATAACATAGGCGATGATGTAAAAATCTGCACCCTGACGTCATCCCAGGGTGCAATGTTAAAGTATGGATAAAATTCAGGATGGCTAGGGGGTGTGTAAGGGGAGGGGGCTCCCACCATGCCGCCTGTTATATCATGGTCTGTCTCGCAGTGTTTTTCCTCAGGTTGCATGGTCGATCTGGGGGTATCAGCTGGTGTGCCAAAAATGCTAAAATGGCATAAAGCAGGCATGTGGCTGGCCATCTTATTTTGGGGGACCACCACTGATTTGGGAGGACTATGCCGAGAAAGACCAAAAATATCACAAAATAACGCTTAAAAAGTCCGATTTTTCTGAATTTTGGAGGGGGGGTCAGGCAGGACTCCTCATTCCTTCTAGATCTACGTGCCTGCATAAAAATTATGTATCTGGTGAGGATATGCTTTTCATCTTGTTTTATCTAGAAATTTTCCTTGCTTAGATGCCCCCTCGTGCATGTCTTGTTGTATGTATTTTTACTGTACGAAGAAAGCACGTACACAACAAGTAACGAATAAATAAGTGATGTACAACTAATTTGGCTTCAGCTGTTGGTAATTTAGTAGAACATTAATTGCGAAAAAATGCTAAAATTACAGCAAAAAACGAAAGAGGCAGCCATATAGATCAGCAAATACATCGGTTATGCTGCAAATGTGATCTGTTTCGCATATTTGATAAAGAGAAATACGATATAACAATACATCGCAGGTGTCAAAAAAATAACAAAAAAATTACAGTTATTTCAAGTGTTTTTTGAGGATTTTGAGCATCTCATCCGTATATAATAGTGGTTCTGGGGTCAGCCTTCAGTCTCAGAAATAGGCATAAATTGATGGTCATTGCAGCAAAGAAATTTTAATTTTTATCAATTCCCAGAAACTTTTCTACTTATGTCCCCTCCCGTGTATGTCTCGTCTCCCACTCATTTGCATGAGTCTGCATACTACCAAAAACTTTGCCGTTTAAAAACAATTATTGATATATTTTGTAAAGTTGTGGAAATTTTTTGTCAAGTTGTGAAAATTTTTGTCAAGTTGTGAAAATTTTTTGTCAAGTTGTGAAATATTTTTGTCAAGTTGTGAAAATTTTTTGTCAAGTTGTGAAATTTTTTGTCAAGTAGTAAAATATTTTTGGAAAATTTTCAAATTTTGCTGAAAGTATGCAGTTTTATGTGTTTTTTTGCCAAAATTATAGAAATCCATCAATAAGACAAAAAAGAGAAAAAAAGAAAATATAGATGAAAAATATGAGTTTTAAGCACTCAATTCTGTTGTCTCAGCTTGATCAAGAGCTGTTTACACCTTACAAATCAAAATTGCTCCAATTCTGCATCATGAATGCAGGTATACTGCATCCATGACCCCAGCTGGCACAACGTGGACGTATGAATGTCGCGGGAATTATTGATCGCACATTTCAAATAAAATTCACATAAATCACCAAAACATTCCTATAACTGCAAACAATTTCTCAGAAAGTTTTAATTTGTATGTTTTTCTATCCTTTCTTTTTGGGGATAGGCACCATAAGGTCAAAAAATTGCCCTAAAATGATGGTATGGCAAAAAAACACAATTTTTCAACGTTTCTCATCGAGCACTATTCATTGGCATCAAAAAATTACGAAATAAACAAAAAAAATTAAACATTGAATTCTGGGGGGTATTTTGGTTTCTTGGAGGGGGATTGCATACCCCCAACCCCCAGACGGTTAGGTGTGCTATGCAGCCTGCCTAAATGTGATTAAGTATCAGTATGAGTCATCGTCAAAGCATTACAAGAAATTTCAGTATGTTACGTCATATTTTGCGATTTGCGCGCAATGATGACTCATCACAAACTCGTTTTGGAACGGGTTTGCAAGTTGTTCCGGAACGGCTTACGGAGCACTCTGACTATAAATAGGCCAAGCAGAGCTAGCGAGCTCATTCTTCTCAAGAACTATGGCAGCGCATTTCGAACTTCCAGCTTTCAACAATCTATTGGCAGTGGTCGAGTCAAAAATATGGGTTGGAAACGAGCGACTCATTGGAGTACTACTACAAAAAATTTTGGAGTATGGCAGAATAGGCGTTCGGAACGCGATTATGGCACAATTTTGGGCGACTATTGTTGAAGACAGGTCGTCGCAGGAATTAAGAGAGCCGGTTATAAACTGTCAAACGCTACAAAAGCTGGTCCATAGCCGATTATGGGCCGGCAAAGAAAAAATAGTTTTGTTTATTTTCCAAGAATTCATTAAATTATCAAAAGCGGACAGAACAAATTTCGGATCGCCCAATTTTTGGGACATTATTTTTGGCGAAGAAGAAGGAGCGCAGATTGGCTGGGGACGAGAGGCGAGTGATTATTACATTGTTGGCAAAAAGTTCAGAACGAGAGTGAAGCGATTTAACTCTGAGGCCAGGGGCTACAACCTATGTTTCCTACGCGTGGAGGAGCTCCGCGGTTTTGGCGGATTCCTCCACTCCATTTTGAACAGCGTGTTGGAAAGGATTTTAGACGGTTGTAGCCCCAACGATTTGGTCGGAGTCAAGCTTATTCAACCGAGTCTGGACCGCCTCGTAATAATACCTTTTGTCCCCAGGCAATTTATGAACACCGATCGGATCCTAAGCGTCGCAGAACGAGTTAATCAATCAAGGAAGGATTTTTTGTTTGACGAGGTAATAAGTTTGAGATGTTATAATTGTTAACGCCCCCATGGGTGGCCGTGGAACAGAGTGTATGAAAATTTTGAAAACAAGAATCGTAAATTGGGACACTTGGTTTCAAAGACATTGTGGGAACAGAGGTGTTTTATCCAAATCCAAAACATTGATAAATTATGTTTAGCCAGGGCTATAGTCACGGGAAAAGCTAAATTAGACAACCATCCTCAATGGGAGACTATAAGAAAGGGAGACAAAAGTCGTCACATTTTACAAAAACGTTTGGCTGATAACTTATTGGTCGAAGCGGGGCTAGGGGAGCATAGGGCACTCTGCAATATTGAAGAATTTCATAAAATTCAGACCGTTTTATCACCCACGTATCAATTAAAAGTTTATTCTCTAGATTTCAATGATTCGCTAATTTTTGCAGGCCCCACGGCCGAAAAAATTATACATGTATACCACCACCACAATCATTTTGATTTAATAACTCGAGTCCCTGCATTTTTTGGTTCTGTATATTATTGTGAAACCTGTGATAAACCGTATTCAAATACTGAGCGACATGAATGTAATAAGGGCAAATGTAGATGTTGTGATTCATCTCCGGAATGTACATTTGTAAATTGGCAATTATGTAACGAATGTAATCGATGGTTTGTGAGCAAATCCTGTTCTGATAAGCATAAAATAGGAAAACCGTCAGAAAGTAACGATCAAGCTCGTCTTTCACTCTGTCAGAGTCTAAAATGTTGTAAATCTTGTAATCAATTAATAAGCAGCAAATACGGTAAAAATCATAAATGTAATCAGTTTTTCTGTAAGACGTGTAATTGTAATGTAGATCGAGACAATCATCAATGTTATATGAAACCTATAGACAATAATTCCGAACCAAAACGGAAACCTTTCTTTAATTTTTTGATTTCGAAACTCATCAGGATGTAGAAATTGGAGAAAACAAGTACGGGAAAATTTTCAAGCACAAGCCAAATTGTTGTATAGCTCATTGCATTTGTGAAAATTGTATAGATACAGATTTTTGTCAGAAGTGTGGCAAGTATACGTTTTTGGGAGATAATTGTCTCAAAAATTTTTGTAAATGGTTGTTTAGCGAGCAGCATTGGGGCGCCACAGTTTTAGCCCATAACGCTCGCAGTTTCGATTCACAGTTTTTACTCGAATATTTACACAAAAATTGTACAGTTTTACCCAAAATCGTAACGCGCGGCCTTGAAGTCATAATGTTGAAAGTGGGGGGGGTGTTCGGGTTATCGATTTGTTAAATTTCCTACCCATGCTACTTTCTTCTCTTCCAAAAACTTTGGGGATTCCAGAGCTGAAGAAGGGGTAGATGATAGGTGATGTAGCGGTGGTACCTCCTGTGAAACCCAAGCACGCAGGCTACAAGCCCATTGTGCTCCGCGGAATAGATTATCATCTCACCGAAGTTATACCAGCAGTACCTCTTTAAGAGCCCTGCTGAATACCAGCGGTATCACGTAAGTGTCCCACTGGAAAAATTAGCCGACTGCACGAAGAAAGAACCCACAGTGCGTGGTTTCGAACCTCGTGCCCGCAACTTGTAGTTAGACCGTTAACCACTAAGCCACGGAGGCTGAAGAAGGGGTACTTCCCACATCTTTTCAACACAAAAAACAACCAAAACTATATCGGACCCCTACCTGACTCCGAGCACTACTCACCCAACACTATGAAAGACGAGGCGCGCGAGGAATTTTTTAAATGGTACGAGACTGAAAAAGCAAAAAACGAACCCTTCAATTTACAAAAAGAGCTTGTAGAATACTGTAATTCCGATGTAGATATTTTACGGCGTTGTTGTTTAAAGTTTCATCAAATTTTCATTGACGAAATGGGCGTAGATCCTTTTCTAGTCAGTTTAACAATAGCTTTGGCATGTAATCACGTATTTCGTAAAAATTTCCTCAAACCAAAACGTATTGGCATTGTTCCAGCTCACGGGTACCGATCTCAAGAAAACCAATCAATAATAGCATTAAAATGATTAAAATGGCTTTTGGAAACTCAAAACATTCGTATTAGACATAAATTAAATCGAGGGCGAGGTAAAAATTGGGCGGCTTAAAGTCAACGGGATCTCAGGGAACACAATCTACGAATTCAACGGTTGTTACTATCACATGTGTACAAAATATAATATTGTAAATAGAAAACAGCAGACTCTAGATAATCGAACATTTGAGGAAGCCTATCAGGCTACTGTAGATAGATGTAAAGCGTTAGAAAATTTGGGTTATACAGTTGTAGAAAAATGGGAATGTGAACTGAAGCGAGAGCTTGAACAAAATGTAAATATGAAACGTTTTTTCGATTCTGTATATTTTGTAACTCCGTTATCGCCCAGAGAAGCATTTTACGGTGGTCGTACAAACCCTGTAAAGTTGTATCACGAATATAAAGAAGGTGAAAAAATTTCCTATACAGATGTATGTAGTTTGTATCCTTGGGTATGCAAAATGGGCGAATTTCCTTTAAAACACCCTGTAATTATCACTGAAAATTTTGTTTTGTTGTATGATAAACCGTATAATGGTATTATTAAATGTACAGTTGTCCTCCTCGGGGTTGTACCACCCAGTCCTACCTTTTCGACATGACGGCAAATTATTATTCCCCCTCTGCCGGACCTGTGTTCTTGAAAAGCAGGACGTCTGTGAGCATTCAGACAAAGAAAGGTCAATCACACGCGCCTGGGTTTCCCTAGAACTGTACAAAGCAATCGATAAAGGCTACACTGTATCAAAAATCCATGAAGTTTGGCACTACACAGAAATCGAAAAATACAACCCAGCAACCAAAGAGGGTGGGCTTTTCACAGAGTATATCAACACGTGCTTACGATTGAAACAGCAGGCGGACGGATGGCCAAAAGCAGGTACAATGGAAGCAGAATAAGAAGAATATATTAGACAATACAAAGAAATTGAGGGTATAAGGTTAGACAGGCAAAAAATTGAGAAAAACTCAGGTATGCGTGCGTTAGCTAAACTCATGTTAAATTCATTTTGGGGAAAATTCGGACAGCGCAACAATTTATCTCAGGTCGAATATTTCACTGAACCGGAAAAATTTGTAAAGTTAATGTTCGATCTGATGAAAAAAGTCAGCACTGTACAGTTTTTAGGCGAGCGCATGGCATGTACAACTTATGTTGTAGCAGCAGTGATCGGACCGAGGGTACTTTTTGGACCCTCGGCCGAGGCGAGCCGAGGGTAATGCCGAGGTCAAGCTTGTATACCTATACCCATAAATAGTAGTACTCTTAGAATATTTTGTATGCACATGAGCTAGAGAATAATCGTAGTATTAAGCAATTTATCGAATGTCAAACAATTCATCCTTATTTTCAATAATAGTAGATTAAATGTGTGAAGGATTTATTGAATAAAGTCAGCAGCATGAAAGCATACTCAATTTAACAAGTTGCCGTTGAAGACTTGGAAAAGTTAATAAAAAATATGACTGAACAGGCACTTAAAAACTTTTATTACTATAAATAAGAAAACAGTGTCAAAGAAATAAACGAAAAAATGAAATAAGCTAAGTAAAGACAGAACTGTAGCCATTGTTGTGCTCGCTTTTGCAGTAATGCATGTTTAAACATGCTTTTTCAGTCATCCAATTCTGGTGTGGTAGGTAATATGATGGAAACTGCACTGTACTTTCCGATCATAGTTTCCCAAGGTCCAGAGTTGAGGGAAAAGTGAAATCCCAACGTGGGGGAGCAGTAAATTAAGTAATGTCTTTGTACATACTGCCAGTGTGTGACCTGCAACCCGCACGCAGTCCTAAACAGGTTTTTTGTGCAAGATACCTTTTTACATGTACAAAGATGGTATCCATAAGTCTTTGAACATTTTGTACATTCAAATTTCTGTGTACTATTATAGTATGGTACAGTAGCACTTTAGTGTGGTAAAACAGGGTTTTTCGACCTTTAATAGTGTATCTCAGCTAATTCCCGGATTTCTGAATATTTGACATTTTTCCTTTCCATTCTAAATGCAATTTCTACTATTTTAAAGATATATAGGACAGACAATTACTGATGCGCCGAAAATTTTCGGGAATTTTACACCTTTTTACAGTTTTTGTTTCTCCAAAAATCTTTGTGCATGTACAAAGACGGTCCTGAAAAGTCTCTGTACATTATGAAAAATCTTTGCTGAATACAAAAATCGTGGCCCTAAATAAGATAATTCGGCCCGAATTTAGTTGATATTATTAGGTCATGAGCTTTTGATGAAATTTACACATAAAACTCGACTGAGAAAGCTAAAACAACTTGTACTATAAAATCAGAAATTGTAATATGCCAATTAAATTTTGTAATAAGCACTACTGTGCTTAGAAATCCAATGCAACAGCAGGATGAATTAGTCAATTTTATCTTTGAACGGCAAAAAAGTGCAAAGTTATTAAATAGTACTTATTTTGCATAAAATTTTTAAAAACAGTATAAATAGATACAAAAGATATTTAAATCTGCATAAAGATGCCTAGATTACACAAAAATTGATTTTGGAGTGTTTATTTCCCTGCTTCAATCTAAATACAGTATATTAGAGATATTTTGCGCGGAGCGCCGGAAATTTTTTAAAATTTCCTAAAATATACTGAAAAACGATATAATTAATATCACTTTGTCCAAGAAAGTATTTTAACATTGTATAAAAATGGCTCCAAAAAAATGAACGAGTCGGAATTGATTTCTGGCAAAACCTGCATTTATTGGCCGAAGATTCGTGATCATTTACCCCTTCTCCCATAAAAATGGCCGAAAACCATACGTGTAACAAGGAGGTTTGGGGAACTCCCCATCCACCCAGGGTTGGACGTCCTCCCCACACCCTTCCCTCCAACGTCAGAAACTTTTGACCCACCCTACCCATTTTTGGCGAAAATTTGCGCTTTGTTGGCTATTTTTAGGTGCTTTTGCCATTTTTGACATAAAATTAGTCGCTGATCCCCCCTCCTTCTAAAAATGGCCAGGGACCCCTACCCAAAATTTCAAGCCATTACACGTATGCCAAGGAGCCCCTCCCGAAAATTTTGAGCTGTTGCATGCATGTTTTATAGTGACAATTAGTCTATTCACTCTTGCTTACATTCAAAAATACTGTATCACTTCGTGAAATTCTAATAGTTAGCTGCTTTTTTTGCCATAGTAAAAATTAACTTCAAAAATTATTCAAAAGGTTTTCACCAAAAATCATCTGACAGTGACTTGGGTCATGTACCCTGAGAGGAGGGTAATAACCCTCCCTCACCCCCTTTAATAATGTGTTTCAGATCCATGTAGCGAGCATGAGATTTAAAAGTTAGTCATCTTATGAATAATAAATTGGCACTTTGCTGTATGTAACTTGGTGTAACTGGGAACGCGCCTAAAACCATAAGAAAAGCCAATAGGTAAGAAACAGCCTGAGTACTGCAGATGCATTCTAAATATTTAATATTCAACGGATATATTAAACTTATTCAAATTTGATTTTAACCCTCGGCGCCTTGGCACATTTCAGCTTCGCCTCGGCGCCGAGGCTGAGGCTCCAAAAAATGCGGAGGCTTGCCGAGGCTGAGGCCGAGGCCAAGGCATCGGTCCGATCACTGTGTAGAAGACAAATTTTTAGAAGCTCTAAATAATACAAATCCCGTAATAGGTTCTTATGTAACAGCACAAGCTAGACTTAAATTGTATGCATATTTAGAAAAATTGGACACGCACGTAATTTATTTCGACACTGATTCGATTATTTATTCAACTCGAAAAAATGATAATTATACGGTTCCGATAGGCTGTTACTTGGACGATATGACCAACGAGCTTAGCGATTATGGGTATGGGGCTTACATATGTGAATTTGTAGTGGGAGGGCCAAAAAATTACGCATACAGGGTTACTATTGATGGGAAAAATATTGTAAATCAAACTCATAAAATTTGGGGGTACCGTTTAACGTTCAACACTAGAAAAGAGATCAATTTTGATATAATGAAACAAATGGTCATTGGTTTCTGATCAGGAAATGAGATCATAAAGACCAATTTGGAAAAGAAAATTCTCAGGGATAACATGAGAAACGTTTTTACCACGGTGTACAAAAAGGATTATAGGGTTGTGTATGATAAACGTTCTTTGGTCCCCAATTATTGTACTTTACCATTCGGCTTTTGATTGTAGGGTGCACGTGTTACCCTGGTGAAACAGGTTCGTGGACACATGTATACCTTTATTATTTTTTCTGAATTTTGTTTTGTTTACCATTTACATGTTGTGCCTTGTGAGGAGCAAGTGCCGGCAATGTGTAGTGGCCTCTGTTCATTTTCGATTTTGTTTTGTTGTACATTCTCAGCCGTACCCTGCGATCCGGGTAAGTGGCGGTTGGGGTGTACACTGTGCCTGGTGAAGTGAAAAGGTGCGTGCGCTACCTCCTTGAAAAGAGTTCATGGGCGCACGTATGCTTGTTTGACTGGCTGAGCGGTAAATACAAACGTTATTTATACCCTGTGATCATACACTGTCCTATTTCCCTTTTAGTACATTGTGCTAAGAATGTTTTTTATATTATCTTGTGGCTGGCGAGCTTCATACGTCCACGTTGTGCCAGCTGGGGTCATGGATGCACTATACCTGCATTCATGATGCAGAATTAATGCAATTCTAATTTTTAAGGTGTAAACAGCTCTTGATCAAGCTGAGACAACAGAATTGAGAGCTGAAAACTCATTTTTTTCTTTATTTTTTCTTTTTTTGTCCTATTGATGAATTCCTATTATTTTAGCAAAAAAACACGTAAAACAGCACAATTTCAGAAAATTTAAAAATTTTACAAAAATATTTCACTACTTGACAAAAATTATCACAACTTGACAAAAATATTTCACAACTTGACAAAAAATTTTCACAACTTGACAAAAAATTTTCACAACTTGACAAAAAAATTTCCACAACTTGACAAAAGTACTATGCTTAAGCATGTAAAAATATTTCGCAACCTGACAAAAAATTTTCACAACTTGACAAAAATATTTTACAACTTAACAAAAAATTTTCACAACTTGACACAGAAATTTCACAACTTGACAAAAAATTTTCACAACATGACAAAAATTTCAACAACTTGAAAAAGAATTTTCACAACTTGACAAAAAATTCCCACAATGTGACAAAAATATTTCACAACGTGACAAAAATATTTCACAACTTGACAAAAATTTTCCACGACTTTACAAAATATATCAATTAAATTTTTTGAACGGCAAAGTTTTCGGTAGTATGCAGACCCATGCAAATGAGTGGGAGACGAGACATACACGGGAGGGGACCAAGTAGGAAAGTTTCTGGGAATTGATAAAAATTAAAATTTCTTTGCTGCAATAACCATCAATTTATGCCTATTTTTGAGACTGAAGGCTGACCCCCAGAACCGCTATTATATACGGATGAGATGCTCAAAATCCTCAAAAAACACTTGAAATAACTATGAATTTTTTTGTTATTTTTTCGACGATTTGTCATATCATATTTCTCAAACGAAACAGATCACATTTGCAGCATATCCGATGTATTCACTGATCTATATGGCTGCCTCTTTCGTTTTTTGCTGTAATTTTTAGCAAAATCAGTTGTACATCATTCGTGACTTGTTGTGTACGTGCTTTCTTTGTACAGTAAAAATACATACAAGACATGCACGAGGGGGCATCTCAGCAAGGAAAATTTCTAGATAAAACAAGCTGAAAAGCTTATCCTTACCAGATACATAATTTTTATGCAGGCACGTAGTTATGGAAGGAATGAGGAGTCCTGACCCCCACATTCAGAAAAATCTGACTTTTTAAACGTTATTTTGTGCTATTTTTGGTCTTTTTAGGCATAGTCCTCCCAAATCAGTGGTGCCCCCCAAAATAGGACGGCCAGCCACGTGCCTGTTTTATGCCCTTTTAGCATTTTTCGGCACACCAGCTGATACCCCTAGATCGACCATGCAACCTGAGGAACAATACTGCAAGATAAACCAAGCTATAACAGGCAGCATGGTGGGAGCCCCTCTCCCCTTACACACCCCCTAGCCATCCTGAATTTTATCCATACTTAAACGTTGCACCCTGGAATGACGTCAGGGTGCAGATTTTTACGTCATCGCCTACGTTATAACACAGCCTATCCTACAGCGTTGCGCCCCAGACTGACAGCCTTACTACTAGCAGGGGTAGCTATCACAAGAATAAGTTTTATTATGAGAATATCTATTCCCGGAATAGGGCTTGCCTCAAGAATAACTTGTTCGCATTGTGTCGTCACGGCCAGTGTTGCCAACCCAGATTTTCAAAAACCTCAAATCACTGGCCAAGAAAACCTCAAAAATTAGGGTAAAACCTTAAAATTCAGAAATGAATTTTATCCAGTGTACAATAAGGTTTACAGGCTTTGTAGCTATTTCTATTTAAGCTTAGCCCAAATTTATATGGTTCTGCTTATATGGATCTAATTTTATAGCTTTTACTCAGTTCAGGGTGGCCACTGGTTTCCTGAAATAAAATTCCCGAGTTTTTCCCAGGATTATGGACAATTCCCTTATGGACAATTTCCCGGTTTAAAATCATGCTTAAAACGCACACGATACACGCAGAAATGTCATGATAAGAACATGAAAAAGGGTAAGGCACAAGCAACTTTGGATCAAACAAATGCAAATACTACACGAAACGTTTTGGAACAATCATAATTTCTTTTTCAATGATGCTAAAGAGTTGTCGATAGCAGTTCTTGCAGCCTATTATATAGTACAGTAGCGATTTTAGTGTGGCAAAACAGGGTTTTCGATCTTTGGTAGTGTATTTCAGCCAATTCCTGGGTTTCTCACGCCAAACATTACTAAGAATTGACTCAAAACGGCGCAAAGCGCCGAAAAATTTGGCATTTTTCCATTTTAAATGCAAATTCTGCCATTTGAAAGATATATAGGACCAGTGGCGAATCTAGGATTTTCCTAAGGGGGTGGGGTATCCCAGCTTTTCCAGAAACAGTCAAAAATAGATCAAAAAATCTGTACTTAATGCGCAAAATAGCGTTTTTTCAGTGTTTTACATTATATACTTTTACATAAAATCACGTGACGCAATATTTTTCCTAAAAATTTTAAAATGTTAGACAATTTTGTGCGAAAATCCGGCGCGAAGCGCCAAAACATTTGTGAAATTAGGGCGGATAGACGTCTAGAAGATTGATTTACTGCTTGATTTCCTGTATTTATAGCATTTGATGCGAAACATCGAAATTTTTGATTGAAAATAGAAGAAAAATATGCAAAAATAGCTGTTAAAATTATTCCAAAACCTAAATGCACAGAAAATGGCTTCAAGGCAGTGTATTTTTTGTACAAGGTCCGTTTGTACATGTACAAAGATGGTCCCTGAAAGTCTTTGTACATTTTGTACACACAAATTTTTGGGTACTATGATATAGTACGGTAGCGAATTTAGTGTCGTAAAAAACAGATTTGCTCGACCTTTGGTAGTGTATTTTGTCTAATTCCTGATTTTATGAGGGCAAGAAGAATTTGTCATGTTTCCTTTCGAAATGCGATTTCTGCTATTATAAAGATATATATAGGACACACAATTACTCATTTCGGCGTCGCGAATTTCAGACCATTTTTGCAGATTTTGTCTTCCCAAAAATCTTTGTACATCTACAAAGACGGTCCCAAAAAGTCTTTGTACATCAGGAAAAATCTTTGCCGAATACAAAAACGTGCTTCCATGTCGCCAAGAAAGTAAATAAATGTCATTAATAGGTATCATCCAGCGCGTAGCGCCGGAAAAATTTGAGAAGTTATGGTCACTGACAGCCAAAAATCATTGCAAATTGCTTATCCATTCTTTATCTCGCCAAATATTTTTGGCCAATGGGAGGGGTGTCAATATGACCACTAGAGCTGTAGAATTCGTAAATTTTGCTACCCAGATGCCTAAAACATGGTGAGAATCAAATAGACACCCTCTAAAAACGGCCATTTTCTGCATAAAACCTGTGCAGAACAGAAGAAATAGATGCAAAATACGCTTTAGGTTGTATAAAGACTAAAAATCGAGCGTTTAAACTGCGCGCTTGGGAATTGGTAGACTCATAATTTTGAACTTTTTTGCGATTTTGGCTAAAAAAGCGAGGGGGAGTAAAGGGAAAAATCATTATCATATTTCATTTTGGGGGTTAAGTGCCCCCCTATCCCCTGGGATACGGGCCTGATTATCCTTGTTAGATTATTGGACAAACAGGTCTATACCTACCTAGTCAATACAAATAATCAAACAGATTTTACTCCAGTGAAAGGAATTTAGAGGTTCTAAGCTGCGTACAATAAATGCTTAATTTGTTATTCATAATTAATTATAATTACGTTTGGCACACCGCTTCGTAGTCAGGTCAAGTGTTTTACTAAATGGGACAAATGCAAAAAGAAATCCATTTTACTTATAGGCAGATGAAAGATGAAATTCACAAAACAGTTTTACTTATTTATTTTTTTCAAATCAAGTTTTACATTGCGAACATAGGCCTGACTAAAAAAAGAAGCGCAACACATGTTTAGTAGATATAGATATGCGACGTAGGTAGGTATGCGGAATCAGAACGCATGCGCGTATGAACGTTATTAAAGTGGAAATAAGAGCTAATATTGACGTTAAAACAAATGACTAAATCCTACTCTGTGCACCTGCACAAGCCACAAAGTAAGCAAAAAAGGTTAATTCGAACTTCTTCAGTTTGGGGTTAGTAATAAAATTTCTTGTTGTTGTTGTGCTTTTCATACGTTTTATGTATGTGGTAGCACTCCTGGGAGTAAGTTAAGAATATGGTACTTTCAGGATACTATGAAATAAACTTCAGAAGAGCGGATTTTTTTGCTCAGTACTTAGAACATGTTGACAGAAAGCGCGGAAAAAAATATTCATCCGTCTATGATCAATATTACAAAAGCTATGGGTTTCATTAATTAGCCTCTTCTCGGCCTACACAAGCATCTACACGAACTAAGTATTTGAAGATTCAAACAGCTGAATGCAGAATCACATGTAGATACCCAATTTACGTCGATATAAGCTTTTATACATCGATCTAAGCATCTACACATCTACCTAAGCATCTATACATCGACCTAAGCATCTATACATCGACCTAAGCATCTACACATCGACTTAAGCATCTACACATTGACCTGAGCGGGAGCGACCTCAACCTAAGCAGCTTAAAACACCTTTTCAGATATACTAAGCCTAAGCCTAAGTATATTAGAAGCAAAAACTTAGATTTTCCTTCACCTTATCAAGTAAAACCGAAAAAACATGCAAAAAATGAAAATTTTTTAAAGTTTTTTTTAAATTTCAAACAGCTTTCTGCGCCTTTTTTCTTGTTTCTCCTTCATTGCTATGCTTCCTTCCATAATTTCAGCCCATATTATTTATTTCTGGTAAATGTGTAAGTCCTTGGATCGAGCCGATTTAATCGTCCCACCCAACACTCAAATCGACAGTTGCCTGCAACTTTGCAAGTGTGGCTCAGATTTTCACCAAATTTTTTTTCCGCGCTTCAATTTATCATGTTCTACCAGTTTGGCACAAAAATTTTGGCATTCCGTATTCGTTTTGCTCCTTTTCTAAAAGCACCATATTCTTAACTTTAGCCGCACTCCTGCTTAGGTTGTCATTACTCCCATGTTGGTTGATTATTAAGTACTCCAGCTTACTTTGAGATTATAGGCGTTGCCATGGAACTCACTAGCAGTTTTTAGGTTCACTTCAGTGTCAGTTCCTCCAATTCAATCAATTGCGTCACGAGCAAAGCGACGTTAAAATTAGCTACAGTAGCGTAATCGAATATCTGGCAATGGCGATTGGCAGTCCACCGTTTTTCTTTTTCCCAGCGATTTGGTTGACATTATAGACCGAACCCAAAATTTTTTTCCACTTTTTCCGACTTTTTTCCACGTTTTTTTGGGAGATTTAAATACGTTTAAAATAGAGCTCCTGTGTTGAAAAATCAGTGTTTTTTAAGTAGAAAATTTTATGTTCACATGCAATAGCGGTGATTGATGCACTTTCTGTATAAAAATTTTGCGCTCTACAAGAAATATCACAATCAGTATACGTTATTTATCTTGAAACTTGAATTTCCTTCATTCAGTAAAGCATTTTAGCCAATTCTGAAGTCGTTTTTGACAATTAAAACTATTATTTATCAAATGGCGCGAAGCGCCAGAAAATTTTGAAATTTTAGCTCTCTAAATCATTTTTGCATTTCAAAAACTGTGCAGAAGGTAAGGATTTTCAATCGTAGTAGAGTTCCAGGACCAGATTATCGATAAAAATGCTGCAATTGGCGCGGCTTAAACATCAATAACAAGTAAGAATTAAATCTATTCGGCGCGAAGCGCCAAAAAATTTTTGTAGTTTCACTTCTCTAAAACGCATTTTTGCATTACAAAAACTAACTGAATCCGTGCAGAACATGAGGATTTTCAATCGTAATGAAGTTCTAGACCAGATTGTCGATAAAAATGCTGCAATTAGCGCGGCGCGGCTTAAGGAGTCATAATAAGTAAGAATTAAATCAATTCGGCGCGAAAATTTTTGAAGTTTTAACTCTCTAAAACGCATTTTTAACATTACAAAAATTTTCCACGAATGCCAACCAAGCCCAAAAATTTTTTCCATTTCCCAAAATTTTGGTTGACAAATAGACCAAAAAGTGGAAAAAAACGGTGGTCTTAACTATGAACGAAATAAATTCTTAATGTGAAAGATCTAAGTATGAAATTATATAAAACTAACTAACTACTCAGTAAGAAGGTTAACGTATGATAATCATTATAACTTGCTGTTTAAGTTTTGAAAATTCTCCTGAATTCTCCTAGATTTTCAGGATTCCACTGAATTCTCCTGACATTTTAAAATTCTCCTGCATTCTCCTGCATGTTTACAACTTCTCCTAAAATTTCTCCAGAAAAGCCCATTCTCCTGCTCCTGTTCCTGAAAATTTTAGATTCTCCTGAATTCAGGAGAATTCTCCTGCACCTGGCAACCATACGTGGGCAGCAAGAAAATTCTGGGGGGGGGGGGTGCAAGATTTTTTTGAAGGTCGAAAAATGGCCTTAAAAATGGTGGTATGGCGATAAAAACACCATTTTTCGACGTTTCTCATCAAGCACTATCCATTGGCATCAAAAAATTGCGAAAAAAACGAAAAAAATTTTCAAAAAATTGAATTCTGGGGGGGGTATTTTGATTTCTGGGGGGGGGGTATTTTGGTTTCTGGGGGGGGTGCATACCCCCCAAACCCCCCCCCCCACGCCCAGGTGTGCTGGCAACCCTGGCTGGACTTCGGTCGGTCTATTCGCACGAACATCTATAGTAAATCATACCTGTTATTTTTCTGCCTATACCACATAACTTGCGTACAGATAGTGAAATGAGTGTGTGAATCAAAACTGTGAACGTAACAATGTTCTACTGTTTTTTGCTGAAGTCTTATTACTGGAATAGATTTGAACTGCACAAACGGCTTCCTCAATTATGCTTTCGTAACAGCTGGTTGCTTTAAATACTTCGTATTGAGGTTTAATATACTTCGTTTATTATGTGGTGCATCTGACAAACTGTCATACCAAACTTACCCGTACAATGTTCGGCTACATTGATAAGCAGTAAAGCGAAAATGGGAGGTTCAGAATGGAACAGACTATTGTATAAAATTGAATACGCATGCTGCATTTCCTGTTTTGTGCAGCACTGACTGCAGTTTTTAGACACTCGGTAAGATAGGTGGGCAGCACCGAAATTCCTGGTGATGGATTGAAAAATTTTTCAAAAGTCACAAAATGGTCTTAAAAGTGGTTCGAATGGCGAAAAAACCCATTTTCAAGCAGAAAAATTTCAAAATTTGAATTCGGGGGGGGGTATTTTGATTTCTGAGGGGGTTATTTCAACTTCTATATGGGGTGCATACCCCCTAAACCCCCCACGCCCATGTGTGCTCGGCAAGCCTGCATTTAAGCGCTTGAAGCGGAAAGATACCGTAAATAGTACATCATTGCATTGCTTTTGATGTGTTTGCTACAGTGAGAAGATAATATGACATCAGCTATATTATTCCTACATTACTCATCCTCTTTGAAGCAATTATATTTGTTAATAAATAATATTGAGGATAACTTAAAGATATACAATGAGTGTCAAGTTTTTTGTGCAGTGTTCAGGTCAAAATACATAGATACTTTACACCACAATTTATTAAATATATGTATACTGTAAATGCGAGAGTTACACGTTTAGGCAAACTTGCCTCAGCAGTTCGCGGTAGCCATCACATAGCCAATACTAGTAGCTATCTACGATAGTGCACTGTGGGCTATGCCTTCGGTCTTCCCATTATTTCCCCAATTTTCAATAATAAAAAACATTAAGAAACTTGTCCGGTAGCATAGAGTTAAGTGTATGATAATAGTAATTATTTCATGCATACCGTTTGTGTAATCGATAACTTTCGATCTGAGATAAAAGTGATTCAGTATTACGTTTATTTGATCTTTGTTTATTTTACTGTAATGGCCTCTTGAGGTCAATGTAATTAGAGTGTTGTTGGCAGTCGGGTTGGCCGTTGTACGATTGTATAGTGCGTAAGTTTTCGTTTTCTTTTTGCTTGATTGTTGTTGTCCGGCTATAGGCCGTGAATTATTCGTCGAATTAAAATAGAGAAAAGCCTACCCAGAGGTTTTCGGATATACCGAGGGTTAGGTCGGCCACATCTCTACGTCGAGCATACGTGGGCAGCAAGAAAATTCTGGGAGGGGGTGCAAGATTTTTTTGAAGGTCAAAAAATGGCCTTAAAAATAGTGGTATGGCGATAAAAACACCATTTTTCGACGTTTCTCATCAAGCACTATCCATTGGCATCAAAAAATTGCGAAAAAAATCGAAAAAAATTTTCAAAAATTGAATTCTGGGGGGGGGGTATTTTGATTTCTGGGGGGGGGTATTTTGGTTTCTGGGGGGGATGGTATTTTGGTTTCTGGGGGGTGCATACCCCCAAACCCCCACGCCCAGGTGTGACGTCGAGGACTTCTTCCCATCTTAGTGGACTGATAGGTAAATTCCATATGATAACTTATTTTATTTGAAAAGCTTAATTCTTTTCTCAAATCCAAAATTGATCAAAAATATTATTTAATCTTTAGGGATGATTGATCAGCATAGAGCTAGCTCGTTGTTGTTGTTTTCATAGTTCAGCGTGCTACACATATTAGGAACCAAAAACATTTCGAACCAGGCACTGATTGGAAAATAAGTTAAATATTCAACTTGAGCTTGAGATAAGTCAACTGACCTCCGCGGCAAATTCCGAGACTAGGTAGGTAGCCTTAGGTCTTAGGGCGTAGCTGCTGAGATCATCCGACAAGAAGCAGCCAGCAATATTAGGGCTGAGGGGATCGAAGCCGTAAGGTCTCTGAGGGTCCAAAGATCGAAAGCTATCCAGGGCCGCGCGATTGGGGCCAGCACTAAGCATAGACTTAAGTACCTACGTACCTAGGTAAATCTCGAAGGTAATGTATCCGTCCTATGTCGATTCTTTGTAGACATAAGGCGGCTCTACATTTACATTGGAGATTCCCTCCTTTAGGCTGCTAGCTACAGCCGAGCTGATCAATCATCGTAAAATTATTTTTCAATCCAAAAATTATCATTTTGGCCATCTAAGAATGTGTAACATTTCGTTCACCTTTGTTGTTGTATCGACCGCGATTGTGGCAGTGCGCAATTTAAGTAAGCGTCCGTGGTAAAGATTTTGTGTATTGTGGTAAAGCCATCGTTATTTTTTCTATTTCCGTCGAACCTTCATCGACGAAGGCAGCTTTCACGCTCGCATTTTTCTATAAACGTCGGCCCTCAGGCGACGATTTATCATTTTTCTCTCTTGACGACAAAATTCCGTCATTCAGGTTCTTACCTACCTGTTTTTCTAACCACGTACATTTTCTTGCGCTTTAGGCTTAGTCCTACCTGTTTTTGATCATTTCACGTCAGGTATATCTTACTTCATGTAAGGAAATACTATTTACGTGGAAAAACCTGTTTTTCGGATCGACAAAGGCCAAATTCGAAACATTTATTTTGGACAAAATTTCGACGTACTGAAATTTATTTTACCCGAGATTACATTTTTCGACATTTTTGATACCTAAAAATGGCAGGAAAAAAGGTTTTGCGGACACCACCCGCTAAATTGAAAAAACCTTCTACGCCACCTACTTCAGCTCGCCAATTACCTACCGCGCCTGTTGACTCTAATAGCGCGTAAGGCGAATAATGATAAATTACCCGCGTCACTAAATGCCGCGAGCAATACACAGTCTGAACATGAACTGTCGTTGAGTACCATGCGATCGCGCATTAATCAAACTTCGATAACTAGATCGGATCCTAACATAGACAACTCATCTAGTCACACAATGATTGATAATACGACTACTCTTAACACGGCAAATAATCCTGAAACCAGTTTGGAGCGCGAAAATCCCGATTCTGACGTAGAAAGTGTTCATAGTCACAGCATAAATGCCGACAAAGAGCGTGCTAATGCTAATGTGACTAATGATCTTATTTTAAAAGCGCTACAAGCTATTCATTTGCAATTTCGGACCTTTCTACACACGTTGATCAAGATAAAAAGGAAAATGCGGATGAAATGCGTAAACTGCGTCTGGAGCTAAGCACTATGCTTAAACCCCAACCAGTTCTGAATCGCATAGAGAATAATTCATCTGAGCGCGTTAACCACTCAATTGATAGCGCAAATTTTTCTGAATTTAATGCGCAAAGTGCAAATCGTGCGCAAAGTACGCATCGTGCATCTTCACTGTTGTCCACTGGCAACAGCGCATCAAATTCATGCTCACCTTCGGAAACTGTTCCTGAAAATATTATTCAAAATTGTACGAATCGTGCGCCTGAGATATCTAATTTGTCACAGAATCCTTTAAACACGGGTTTGCAACCAGTGCAAAACTCGGGTTTTTCGGAAAATATACCTACGATTTCGCAGCCGTCGGTACCGATTTCGCAAACGTCGCGATCTCGGCCTTTGCTGCCCTTAAATCGTAATGCGCCTTCTTTTATACCTAATCTTTCTACTACAAATTCGCAGCAGCAATTGAATCCACCACCGCTGCAGTATTTTCCACCTGAAGGCGAAATCTTACCGAATAACTATGTACCTAATCCCATAAATGTGGAAATACCACCTAATAATCCTATCTTGCATTCTTCTAATATCGAAATGCAACCTGTTGAGATAAATTTATCTGGTATTAATAACGAACCTGCAAATTTGCAAAATGAATCTGCACCTCTACCTGAATCATCTAGTAGGAGAAAACATGTCAAATTTTCTGACGAAAGCTCATCTAATAGCTATGATCGCCCGTGCAGTCGTCGCTTGCGTCGCAAAAGTTGATCGCGTAGACAACGTCATCGTTATAGTTCAGGTTCTTCATCCGAAAGCTCGCGTGGTTGGTGACTCACGTCTTGCTGATTCCTTAAATTGCGGACCATTTTTGACACAAATGCAATTTGCAATTGCTAATAAAAAATTTTTTGATGGCGATAAAACGGATATAAAAGCATACTTTGGAGAATTCGAATCGCTTGCCAATACCTATGATATTGACAAAGCTGATTGTCTAAAATTCGCAACTGGATTTCTTGATCCTTATGCTATGCGTTTATACCATTCGTTACCTGCTGATATACAACAATCTTATTCGAAAATGAAACAAGCGCTAATAACCAAATTTTGTCCAATGGACACCGGTGCGCTCTTTAATCGTTTTTTGTCACACAAACAGCAGCCTAACGAATCGGTTAAAGCTTATTATCTCTCGCTTTGCGAAGAGTTAATCAAATCTGATCGTTATCTTGAAGTTGACTCGCCACATTTCAATAATTTAATGCGACATCAATTAAAAGAAGTTTTATTGCCAATCATAATACACAATCTGATCGAAATAATGATTTTATGGCTCGCAATTGCAGCCAGTCGCGTTCTTTTTATGCGTCGAAATCGTTCGCCATCGCGTTCAAATTCACAAAATAGACATCGATCTCAATCACGATATCGTAACTCTAGTCAACATTGTTCATCTAACTATGCGAATAATGATAATCGCTTTGAACCAAAGCAATCACGATCGAATTTTAGGCAAAATCGTAATGATTATTACCAAAATTTGCGTGCTAATTATCAAAATTCGCGTTATGATGATCGTTATAATAATCAATCGCGCCAAAATACACCTTTTGTGCAATTCCCAAATGAACAGCGTGGGACATACTATAACTCAAACTATCGCAATGACAACAATTTTAATCGCCCTTATGTCACATATACCGCAGATAACCAACCCACCATGAATGTGCCCCCACCGCAGCCAACCCTTACATCTCCTCATGATGTAAGCACGGTTACTTCGAAAGGGCCAGAATCTAGCGCGCATCCTAATCTATTCGCGTCGCAAGAATTTCTCAAAGAGTACGAACGTTTACAATGTCGTCTCGCAACTTACGAAAAAATTAATCTACCTGCATCGAAAACTTTAGACCCTAATATTCCTATTGTAAGCCATGCTGGGACCAACTTACCTACCATTCTTGTTAAAGTTCATGGCGTTGACGTACCTGCTCTCAAAGATACGGGTTCACAGGTCACTATGATGACCACATCTGCATTTTTGCGGCTAGGTTTTAATTTACCACCTAAACAAGTTTCACAAGTCGTACATGGTGTAGGCGAAATCACTGCATTAGTTCGTTATAGAGTAAACATGACTTTAACCATCGCGGAACAATCTATTTCTACCTCAGTATCTATAATTGATCACTTGCCAGAAGACATGCTCTTAGGATATGATTTTTGCGAATCCGCACTCATGTGGGTTAGACCTATTGAGCGATGTGCTTTTATAAACGGCATAAAGATCAATTTACTCTATCTCATGAAAAATTGCAATTTCACGCGAAATCCAACACAACTATCTCTGGTGTCGTGTGTGTGCATGTTTCGTTACCTGAGCCTGTGATAATACAACCTAGGCATGAAGTAATTACACCTGGCTATATAAGCCATGGTTCTTGCAATTTTGACTTCGCATTATTCGAACCAAATCCCAATTTTATGGAAAAAACTTCACTCTTTGTTGCTCCGTCTATTATAGTCGATGCTTCACTACCTTTAATACCTGTTCGCGTTTGTAACATCTCTAAAGCGCCAATTCGCATTGACTCTGGTGAAATAATAGGTTCTTTAACCTCTGATGCCAAAGTCGTGTCACACGTTTCATCGTTTGATGATAGGACACCAGAACTTTTCACATCAATAAATAAAGCTTTAAACGGCTCTGCCATTGATTCTAGACAACAGCAACAAATTCGTGAATTATGTTTAAAATACGACACAATTTTTGCGTCAAAAAACGAACCTCTTGGACGTCCTTGATGAAACATCATTTTGATACAGGGGATAATCCACCTGTTGTTGGAAAAACTTATCGTGTTGAACATTCTAGAAGAGAATCTATGCAGAAAATTATAAATGAAATGCTTGCAGATAAAATTATTCGACCTACAACCAGCCCATGGGCAAGTCCATTATTTCTCATAGGAAAAAAGGACGGTTCCCTTAGGCCAGTCGTCGATTATCAACAGTTAAATGACGTTACTAAAAGGCAAGTTTATCCTCTTCCACAATTAGACGATTATTTCGATACTTTAGGCAATGCTGCATATTTTAGCACACTAGATTTAAAATCTGGATACTGGCAAATTCCACTCGATAATAAATCTCGCAAAAAAACTGCATTCATATGTCCTGTTGGTCATTACGAATTTGAAGTTTTACCTTTTGGCTTAAAAAATGCGCCTGTAGATTTCCAAAGACTAATGGAGCTTGTGCTCGCAGGTCTAAATTGGAAATCTTGTCTCGTTTATATCGATGACATAATTATTTTTTCACGCACTTTCATAGAACATTTAAAAGATCTTGAAAATGTTTTTATTGCTCTTAAAAAGGCAAACTTACGTGTAAAGCCTGATAAATGCCATCTTGCGCATGCAGAGGTAAAATTCCTTGGCCATAACATAAGTGCAATGGGCATCGCTCCTGATATGTCCAAAGTCGCAGATTTACTCTCCTTTCCCGTGCCAAAATCCATTAAATCCTTGCAGAAATTTCTTGTTTTAGTCCAATGGTTTAAGAAATTCGTTAAAGATCTTGCTAAAATTGTTAAACCATTATTCCATCTTCTTCGTAAAGATGTCGAATTTTGCTGGAAGGCCAAACACCAAACCGCCTTTGAGCTTCTGAAGAAAGCATTTACGTCCCCACCTATTTTGCAGCTACCAAAATTCGATGACGAGCACCAATTTATTTTAACAACTGATGCAAGTAACTATGCGTTAGGTGCTATTTTGATGCAAAAACACTTACCATCCAAAAATCGTTTTATTCTTAGCTGTCGCATGCTAAATTCTGTCAAATGTAACTATGCTACTTCGGAAAAAGAAGCATTAGCAGTAGTGTGGGCCATCAAGCATTATCGACATTATCTTTACAGTAAGAAATTCATTGTTGAAACTGATCATCAAGCATTAACTTGGCTAGTAAACGTTAAAGACCCATTGAGTCGATTAGGCCGCTGGGGTCTCAAATTACAAGAATACGAATATGATATCGTTTACGTTCCTGGTGTATATAACTGCGCAGCTGATCTTCTTTCACGACATCCTAAATATGATCATGCAGAACGAAAATATAAATTAGAGCACAAAAATGTTGTTAACATCGCAAATTTAGAATCGGAAGACTCTGAGTCAGATGATGAATCGGTTCCACCTGACCGATCGCGCAATAATGCGCCTACTGCACCAATTAATCATCCAAATGCGCAAAATAATAATCCTACTGTGCAAACCAATCCTACTAATACGAAACCACCTACATTTCGTGAACGCCTATTACTTACCGATGCTGAAAAAGCCAAAATGCTAACACCTGCGCGTTTACTCGCTGAGCAACGTGCAGATGATGAATTACATAAAATTCGCATCGCATTGAATGACTTAACAACAAAAAAATATCGTGACAAATTTTTCTCGTAAACGATGTACTTTTTCGTCGATTTCAACCTAAGCGTTCACCAACTGTCGTTCATCAAATAGTCATACCCAAATCTTTGCGTCGCTTCATATTAACGGAATTTCATGACTCTATTTTCGGAGCTCATTTTTCATCGCGCAAAATCTTGCCCGCCATACAAATGCGTTATTGGTGGCCGCGCATGGAAAATGATGTGATTGCGTGGTGTCGGATCGGAATTGTGATGTGTGCTTACAACGTAAGGTCGCATTAAATTCCACATCCGTTCCATTGCAACCAATCGAAGTATCCGCGCCCTTTGAACTTATCGTGTGTGATTGTTTGCATATGCCGCGATCTCCCTCCGGAAACGACCAAATTGTAGTTTTTATGGATTATTTTACAAAATACGTGGAAGCTTTTGCTGTTTCTGACATAAAAGCAACAACAATTGCAAATTTATTATTACGAGAAATTATACCACGTTATGGAGTTCCCAAGAAATTTTTGACAGATCAGGGGTCAAACTTTACATCTACCCTCATTTCGGAAGTTTGTAAACTATTAAACGTTCAAAAAATATTTACAACCCCATATCACCCCCAGTGTGATGGGTTGGTGGAACGTTATAATCGCACCTTGATTGATTGTTTGTCTAAGCTGAGTGCGCGATCCCAGTATGATTGGGAGCAATTTCTACCTTTCGCATTATTTGCATATCGCGCGACTCCGCAATCATCAACAAACATATCTCCTTTCAAAATGCTTTATGGTCGCGAACCAGCATTTCCACTTGACACTCTACTTATAAATGACTTCGTAATAAATCCGAATTTACCATCTGTTGCGGAAAAATACGTCATTGATTTAAAGCTGACTTTACAAGATCTACATGAGATTGCGTCTCAAAATTTAACTCAAGCACGTAAGCAGCAAAAATCGCAATATGACAAGTCCGTAACGCACACAAATTTTAATCTCTCGGATATAGTCTATCTTAATAATACCTCAGTCATTCAACCCGAAATTGGTAAATTATCACCCAAGCGTGTTGGACCATATAGAATTATCGACTTACCTACGCCTGAAACTGCGAAAATCGCATATGTCTATAATCCTCTCATCACTCACCTCGTCCACAGGAATAGACTTCTGCCTGAGCCTAAACTACCTTATTCTGACTTAATTGTGGAAAAACACGCGTACGTCCCTGGCGATTTTGTGTTGGTAAAATTACCACATCGCCCTCTTGCCCCGGCAGTAGTCATAAGTTTTGAGGATTTACCGGGCAGGGAACAAAAAGCTAAGGACTGCGCGCCTATACGTTTATTAAATGGCTCTAAAACAGCACATGCCGTACCATTATCTAATGTTTTCCCTTTTGCAGACCCATGGCTGCACAAGGTACCCCAAGCAAGGAGGCATTGCTGGAGGCAGCTGGTCGCCGATGCAAATTTGAGGGGCGTGATCCCGCGTCCCTAGATGAGTTTCATTTGGCTTTGACCAATATGGCGTTGGAGCGGGGGTTGGTTGTACCAGACCCGCTGCCACAAAATGACAATAGTCGTGTTGGCGGTTTAGAGGCACTCTCCGCAAAAATGATAAAACATAAAGCAACACATATAGCCACAAATCACAGTAAACGTATTAACGACCAAGAGCTCTGGTGGGAGAACAGATTTGATAGATTTCCTTTGGCAACCCTACGCGTGCCAAAGAATAGACTTCTATCCACTGTTCTAGTCACCACCGATCAGGAGTCTTTTGGGGCCATTTTGGCTTTAATCCAACCATCAAACATGACAAATGGCACATTATTCTTAGGCTACGATTCCGAATTTGTTAATGACAGAAAAGGCAGAGGTTATAAGACCTGGGATCTGCGTTTTAAGCAGCTGTGTCCCACCTATCAGGACCTCCATGGCCCATTCGTACGCTACGTCCAAGTTGCGAGTGCAAACGGCCATGTGTTCTGTTGGGACCTTGCGAAGTTCCCACAACCTCCGTTTGGGCTTCACCAGTTGCTCGAAACGCGTTTACCAAACGTGTATATGGTTTGTTATGACCCGACGCAAGATCGACTTGCATACTTTCATGTTTACGGGCCAACTTTTGAGGAAATCTTGGCAATTCCTGACGCCGAAATTCGCAACAAACTGCACTGGAAAGATCCGTTCAGTGCGAACTTTATCGATATTCAGCCCTTGGCGAGAGCGTTTACTCGTCATTTACGTATCACACACAGCACGTTCGCACACGTTAAAGCGCTTGGCTGAATTCTTCTTTGATATGCATATTGATCCAAACGCGCCTGATAATTTCGGACAGGCGTGGAGTTTACCCTTAACTCGGGATATGCAACATTATTTAGCGATGGATGCCTTGATTACTATCGATGTTTTTATATTGATAGAAGGTTGTTCGCAAAATAATCGCATAACCGACGATAGGAAACCTATGCCGATTTCCTTTAAAGGCAACGAAGGGCACGTTAAAGCTAGCGGCCCGAAAGCCAAAGTATGTATACCGTTGTCGTCTAGTAAGCCACCACAGAGGCCAGTCGACCAGCACGGCGACTGAAGTCGAAGTTGATTCTGATGGCGGAGAATTACTTAGAGTTGAGGACTTTTACGAACCAGCTCCGCAACCGCCAGCAGCCATAGCTGCAGCCACCACCGTTGCCTCTGTAACGGAAGCGTTGGCTCATGCTAATGTTTTTGACAATCCTGACCTACAAGTTCAGGGTTCGCAGGCCGTTGCCGACTCAGTTTTGGGTCCGGTCCATGCACCTGATACTGAACCTAAGTCCAAACCAACTACCTCGAGTACCCCAGCCTCTGCGATTTCTTTGCAGACCGATATTCCTTACGATTCCCCTATGGTTGATGTAGAACCATCTATTTCCACTGAGGACAACGATTTATCTCCTAAACGCTTAGTGATGGCATTATCTGACGCTGAAGCGGAAAGACAAGCAAACTTGTCGCCACCGCGTGTAACACGCGCGGCAATGGCTCGAAAAGGGGCTACTACCGTTGCGCAACCGATTGTCTCACAATCGCTTGCGGCGGATCAGCAGGCACCCTTGGGCATCAGTTCGCTCATACCTTTACCGACTTCTCAGCCGGATTGGGCAGAGCGTCAAGCTGACCCTGATGTGATCATGACAGAGATTATAGGCTTTCCGCCGTTACCACAACGCACACTACCCGCACATGAAGTACCGCAAGTAGCGTTGTACACGCAAGTCGCGTCCCATTCCGCGCCACAAGGCGTGCCGAGCTCAGTGGCACTTACTTCTCGTTTTACGGCTCCTATGGCCATGACGGGAGTCTCGAGTACTGTAGCAAATATTCAACCACAGGTTACTCAAAATCAACCACCAAATCTGGAAGTCGCAATACCTGCGCATATTCAAGCCATTCGCGAACGTATTTCCGCGGAAGAAAGCGCGAGAGTGCAAAATCGCTCGCGTTACGTGCAGCACTTTTTCACCATGATGGAAACTATGACGCGTGAACCACCGTGCGTTATCGCTCCAGTCGTATTGTACGAGTTACATTCATATCTGGGTGAAGTCGCAGGAATGCGTTTGTACGACCAGTTGGTCGAGTGTGCCCAAGTGTACTTCGACCGAGTGTGTACGCAGCACATCTGCACTACGCGGCTACGACCGACACACCCTCGCGTCCTTTAGTATGGTCTACAATTGCACAGCCTTTGGCTGATGTTGACCGTGCACCCGCACCTCAATTTATCAGCAAAATGAGCGTTTTTAACCGATTGTTTTACCCAGACCAATATTTTGTGCGCATACGGTTCTTTATTACAACCGGTATGATGCTGTACGAGGTTCCACTACAGTATTTGGTCGTGCACCCACACCTCAACGCACCGAGTGAGGTGATCAATGGCGTTGCACATCAGGTTCTTCCAGAGTTCTATCCGCACAGGATGTCTCCAGCGCCTGATCATCTAGCGCCAATCTTAATATCGACGCGTCAGATGGTCGATATTTTTGATACTTTCCGTGAATTTCAATCATTATATGATTCGGAGTATCGTCACATGACGATCTTCTCGTCAATAGACGTCATGCGTGCTACAGTGTTATTGGAATTTTTGGACAGGAAGTTCCACTTCTTTGCGTATGCCTACGGCAATGCCGCGATAGGCTGGCGCATGGTGGAGCAGTTACGTCGCATGTTGCACGTAGCTTTCCTTGGTGAATCTTATACACCTTCGCCAAGTGAGGCCTTCCCGGAATTCCCGGAGTTAACGGCACGAATCAAAAGTCCACATGTTTTACATAACATGATTCGGCAAATTCGGTTAGCAACCGACCCGCCACTTGAAGTGCCGGTTCAGTTTGACCGTTTCCGAGGCCAACAAAAATCTGTATTTTACCTGAAACACCGAATTCAAGGTGAATTAGAGAAAATTCGAAAAGAAAGACGGCAGGCATCCTCGCAGGACCCGAGCGGATCCTCAGCAAGCCTTGATATGCCAGAAGTCGATCTTTCTCTGGAGGCACAAATTGAAATGCGTAGAGCATGCATGACGATCGAGCAACGCGATTGTGAGAATTTGGCGACGGAAATGCCAAGGCGTGCGACAAAATTATGCGCCGCTGGTTCTCTCGCTGAATCATCTGAAGTTCGTCATATGTCAGAAGACAAACATAAGGCTAAATTGAATCGATTTTACGATACGAAATCCGAGCACACTTTGCGTCGGTTAAAAAATTTGGAAAAGCAACGAGTCAGAAGACTTGTTCAAGCTGAAGTTGCAGCTAAATTAAGAGCGCGTTTAGGCCAAAAGGGATCTAGGCGGCAAGAACCGCAATCATCCCGGCAACGCTATGCTCAAACGCATCATCGCTCACAATCACAAGTACAACAGCAAACACAAGTAAAACCGCATATACAGCAACACACACGACCGCAGACCCAACCGCGGCAGCAAGAATTCACGGAATCGCGTGAGCGTTCCGAGGCGTATTCACAGGCCGATGCTGGTCATCTGTCGCGCCCGCAACAGCAGCAGCCTTATGAATATCGCCGTCAGCCTCAGTCAAACTGCGGAACTCATCGGGGCCGGTCACAATCCCGTCAACATCCGCAATGGGATCAGTCGTATTGCTCACCATTGGAACAAGCTCAATCAGCCACCGGGGTCTATCAGCCACAACCTCGACCCGGTCCACTTTTGCCTAAACCGTGGCCTGTTACGCAACAACAACAGCGTCCACGCAAATCTTCACGTGAACAAACTTATGGTTTTACGCCGGAGCAATTATTTACGCTGGTACAATCTATACCGCGTCGTTACGCCGACGATTATGAGGATGACGACAATTTTGAGGAGGACGATCGACCAGTCGATCCACATCGACGCTTACGCCAACATATGTACGGGCGTAGGCAATCGCCATACCAGTATCGCGAGCGTTCAAATACACGTCGCAGAACCTGAATCGGATCAAGAGTATTTTCAACGTCAACGACGTCGCGGAAAACCGTATGGCTCGAAGGCCAATTATCAGGATCGTTATTAATTCACAAGTTCGACGTACAGAACTTTTTGGAACTCTGCGTTTGGCGTCGAATTCGACCAGCAGCTTTTTCGTCATTTTTCGTTTTTCGTCCTGATGTGGATTCCAGGACTTCACGTATCATTTATTTCCTGTGTATTTTTTCTCTTGTCATTTTTTCTCTTGCTGTAAATTTTTCTTTGACGGTGCTCTTGTTTTTCCCCGTTATCTCGCATAATTTGCCATTTTTTCTCGTTTTTATCATTACCTCGTGTTTTAACTCGTCAGTGTCTTTAATTTTGCTCAGCATAATCTTGCCTAATCATTCCGTGTCTTAATTTTTCTTTTGCTCAATTAGCGGTGTTACTATTATGGTACCTTAACTCTTTAACGGACAAGGGGTTAATTTATACCCAATCTTCAAACTATTTCAATTCAAACTTTTTCTCATTACCCGGGGACTGAAGGAGGCTGATGGGACAGCATAATCGAATATTATGCAATGCTGTCCAAGACCGGAGTTCATCATTACTTGGGCAACAATATAGTTCTACCTAGCGCCATTGAGAGTGTTGCTCGAGAGTTTCCTGAGTGCGAACGAGGTCATGCGTTGACCGTTATTTGTTATCGTTATTTGTTATCTTTTTTGTTCTTTTATTTTTGTTTTTCACGTTCGCTCAGGATGAGGCGTTGCGGACGCCAGAGTAGAGGCGTTGCGAACGCCAGAGTGCCGAGTTGTAGAAGCGTTGTAGACGCTAGTGGCGTTGGTGTACCCCCAAAAAATTCTCCACTTCGTTTCAAATTTTTTTTCTATACGTGGGGGAGTGTAACTGCGAGAGTTACACGTTTAGGCGAACTTGCCTTAGCAGTTCGCGGTAGCCATCACATAGCCAATACTAGTAGCTATCTACGATAGTGCACTGTGGGCTATGCCTTCGGTCTTCCCATTATTTCCCCAATTTTCAATAATAAAAAACATTAAGATACTTGTCCGGTAGCATAGAGTTAAGTGTATGATAATAGTAATTATTTCATGCATACCGCTTGTGTAATCGATAACTTTCGATCTGAGATAAAAGTGATTCAGTATTACGTTTATTTGATCTTTGCTTATTTTACTGTAATGGCCTCTTGAGGTCAATGTAGTTAGAGTGTTGTTGGCAATCTCGTTGGCCGTCGTACGATTGTATAGTGCGTATGTTTTCGTTTTCTTTTTGCTTTATTGTTGTAGTCCGGCAGCTAGGCCGTGAATTCTTCGTCGAAATTAAAATAGAGAAAAGCCTACCCAGAGGTTTTCGGATATACCGAGGGTTAGGTCGGCCACATCTCCACGTTGAGGACTTCTTCCCATCTTAGTGGACTGATAGGTAAATTCCGTATGATAACTTATTTTATTTGGAAAGCTTAATTCTTTTCTCAAATCCAAAATTGATCAAAAATATTATTTAATCTTTAAGGATGATTGATCAGCATAGAGCTAGCTTGTTGTTGTTGTTTTCATAGTTCAGCGTGCTACACATATTAGGAACCAAAAACATTTCGAACCAGGCACTGATTGGAAAATAAGTTAAATATTCAACTTGAGCTTGAGATAGGTCAACTGACCTCCGCGGCAAATTCCGAGACTAGGTAGGTAGCCTTAGGTCTTAGGGCGTAGCTGCTGAGATCACCCGACAAGAAGCAGCCAGCAATATTAGGGCTGAGGGGATCGAAGCCGTAAGGTCTCTAAGGGTCCAAAGATCGAAAGCTATCCAGGGCTGCGCGATCGGGGCCAGCACTAAGCGTAGACTTAAGTACCTACGTACCTAGGTAAATCTCGAAGGTAATGTATCCGTCCTATGTCGATTCTTTGTAGACATAAGGCGGCTCTACATTTACAATACTAAGCATAGGACACGATATTTTTTGTGGTCCATTCCGCGACCTACATTACATAAACGCCTATATACCCGCCTCACACAAGTTCGTTCATAAATTTTAAAAGTGTCTCTGACAATAAGCTGACAGATTGCGATTATAGCATTGATCTGATATATAATTATCGTACCCCTCGGCTAACTGTCGATAAAATTTCTTAAAATTTATGCACGAACTTGTGTGAAACAGACTTTAGTCTTAGTTTAGTCTGAGGTGGGCTAAGAAGCCGGTCCCTTCTCACTATACAGTACTTAGCTGAAACTTATAGCCTGTTTCGTTTATCCGAGAGCTTTTTCATCGAATCTTTTCCGAGTCTACAGTAATTCAATCGTCCCTAATTACTGTAGGTCATTTAGAAATTACTGTAGCTTGGGTTTCTCAATAAAATTTCTTACAGCATAATTTATTCTCGTATTCCAGCGGATCATGCAACAAGCAGATGGAATTCGCGTAATCAGCTTGCCATAAATCGATCGTTAAAAGCAATAGACTAGCATTTTAAACATTGCTGAAAACTTCCGCTTAGCGAAGTGGTAGAACCTCTGATTGTCGTCGCAGCAACATGGGTTCTTCCTGCTGCAAAAGTTTTACTTATCGCACTTACTGTATATGTCGCAGCACTGTTTAGATTCTTGAATTAAGTATTGGACGGTTAAGTGCATTAAAAATGAAAGAATGGCGGCCACTCGCCCCCACTCAACTTTTCTGTCAAGTTACAGTAAATCACCTAGTAATGCATACTGTAGCCTTAAAAAATTCACTGAAAAATCTTTCGAATAAATGAAACAGACTAAAGCTTACGGGTTGGGTTCTTGCCCTGCACTTTACACTTATGTCGGCTTAAATCATAGGTTTGCAGTCCCTAACTATTTTAGTACCATACTAATTCAACGTCGATTAGGTTAACTTTTAAGTCGCTCAGTTAATGCGTTGGTATTCCAGTTTGCACCCGCCCCGCCGCCTTCGGGCATTTACATTATGTATAAACAATTTTCATCGACATTGAGCCGAGAGGTTACGATAATTAAATATCAAATCAATTGTATAATCGCAATTTGTATCCTCTACTGTAATCAAGTTAAACAGGCTTTAGATACCTTCTATGTATTCAAACTCTGCATGCTTTTAAGTCAAGCCATTAGATACATATGTACCCACACAAATGTATTATAGTTCACTTCAAGAAGCCATGTGCATGGATTACAATTCAAGAATAAATATAAATCGATTACAAAAACGGCGTTAATTTTTTCGTCTATCTGTTTCATTTATCCTAGAGCTTTTTCAGTAAATATTTTCGGAGGTTACAGTAACCCATTCTTTCTTATTTACTGTAGGTCGCTAGATCTCACTATAGCTACATAGTAAAGAAGGGTTTTTCAATAACATTTTTGCAGCCTAATTTACATATTCTCGCTTCCAGCAGATCAATTAACTTACAGATAAAAATGGCGCATTCAAGTTATCCTATTGACACCTTAAACACAATAGAGTAAGATGTTAAGAAACGACGCGAACTACCGCATACCTCAGTGGTAAAACCTCTGCTTGTAGTTGAAGCAACCCGGGCTCGATCCCAGTCGACAGCTTTTTGTTTAGCGCACTTACTGTAGTATGTCCCAGCACTGATAAAGTACCTGAATTAAAGTTATAAGGGCTGTAGTACATTAAAAACTGAAGAATTCCAGCCTCGCCCTCACTGAGCTGATCTGCCAAATTACAGTAATTGGTCTTGTTTCGCATACAGTAGCCCTTAAAAAATTGACTAAAAATCTCTCGAATAAATGAAACAGACTATAGATATATGTATATTAGTAAGCCGATACCTACTAAATTTGAATTACATATGTTGGGACTTGGGAGACGAGAATAAATAACTCAAAAAATTTCATTGAAAAATCCTACTTTGCTACAGCTACAATGAGCTCTCAACGAACGACCTACAGTTAGTGTTATTTTGATATACCAAAAATAAATTTTGGTATGATTTTGGTAGGCACTTGCTGGACTATCAATATCATATTTTAATTCTGTGAATTTTGGTATATCATATTCTTATCATATTAAAACTCTGGGAAATGTGAAAATATTTTTGATATAATTTTGGTATAATTTTAGTATAAAGTGGTAGCACTTTTCCTTTTTTCGTTCTTTATCTTACTTACTTATTTTGTACGTATGATGCAGTAGGTATATTTTCCACAGGTTGTATTATCATATGGAGACAAATACGTAAGTATGTATGTACATATGTATACCAAGCCGAGCCCCTCATACATATAGTCCGTTGAGGTTTGTATACACCTACGTTATTCGTGTGTACTTCATTGGGCGTCGGGGACGGGGTTTGGGGGGAATGCACCCCCAGAAACCAAAATACCTCCTCCCAGAATTCAATTTTTCAAAGTTTTTTGTTTTTTTTCGCAATTTTTTGATGCCAATGGATATTGCTCGATGAGAAACGTTGAAAAATGGTGTTTGTTCGCCATACCACCATTTTTAAGGCCATTTTTGACCTTTGAAAAAAACTTGCACCCCCCTCCAGAACTCTGGAGCCGCCCACCTATGGTGTACTTACATACAATTAGCGCAGCGTAGTATGAGTGAAGTAACACCCGTCTGTGTTGATAAATGCGTAATATAAGGTGAGCTCAGCTCATCATTAAGGTTGGCTTATAGTCTGTTTCACATAAGTTCGGGCATAAATTTTAAGAAGTTATTCGAAAGTAAGCCGACGGATTACGATAATTATATATCAAATCAATGCTATAATCGCAATCTGTCAATTTGTTGTCGGACATCGTTTTTAAAATTTATGCCCAAACTCGCGTGAAACAGACTGGGAGATTACAAAACATTAGGTATGTTGGTAGGTAGGAATGATGACCATTAAATTATTTGTTTTCTTAATCCTTGTTTGCCACCTGTATTCTTGACCGTTGAGCTTTCCTGATTGTGATCCAAATATTCCGAAATTTTGTTATTTGTCGAAAAGTGAAAGGAATTCATGCAATTTTGAAACTTAATCTCGTAAATTTTGAAAGTTTTTAAATGAATGAAAATTTTTTGAAATTTACGTCTAAAAATGTAATGCTCGTGTTTTTCTATAGTTTATTTCACAAAACCTTGTGCACTAAAATCAATTTTATACGATTAGTGAGCAGGTACAAAATTCGTTTCTAGGTAGCTTACTGTAACACAAACTAGCTATGCTTATTCATTGCTATGCATAACATCGTAATTGTTGCTTCCGATTAAGTGAAAAATCGTTGGAAATGAGAGATAATCGTTCAAAAAATATTGATTACTTGCATACTTAGTCTTTTGACTTTGAAATAAAATAAACGAGTCTTAAAATATGCATAATTTATTACAGTGCATTGATATGCATGCATTTAATTCCCCAACTATTTTGCTTACATAGGTACCTACCTTTTGAAATGGTTGCAGAAAATACATAATAGGTATACATATGCACTACCTACCAAAAACATATTAAATATATACCAAATATCAAAAATATATCATATTTTAAATAAAAAATAGCAAAATATCATATTTATATCATATTAAAATTAAGCTAACTATACCAATATCATATTTTAATTATTTTTGGGCTACCAAAATAACACTACCTACAGTATGTAAGTAAGAAGGAGTTACTGTAGCTACAAAAACATTTACTGAAAAAGCTCTCGGATAAATGAAATACACTAGACATACACATACATACATACGTACACACATACCTACCATAGGTGGGCAGCACCGAAATTCTGGGGGGTGAAAAATTTTCTGGAGGGGGTGAAAAATTTTAAAGGGTCAAAAAATTGTCTTAAAAGTGGTTGAATGGCGAAAAAACGCCATTTTTCAACGTTTCTCATCGAACACTATCCAATGGCATCAAAAAATTGCTAAAGAAGCAAAAAATTTTTCTGGCGGGGAGTATTTTGATTTCTGGGGGGTGTATTTCAGCTTCTGGGGGTGCATACCCCCAATCCCCCACGCCCATGTGTGGTTTTCACCCCCGCAGAATCATTTTTCACCCCCGCAAAAAATTTTTCACCCCCCTGAATTGGCGATTTTTCAAAAGTTTCCTAAACTTACCTGAAAATCGGTAGAAAAAGTGTTTTTTAAGGGTTTTTGGCCATCTATTTGCTCAAAATCGCCAAATTTTCGGCGCTTCGCGCCATATATTAATGTTTAAAGCGATATATTGGTCAATTTCTTCCACTTTTTTTGAAAATTTTTTCATGATTTTATGCTCTAGAAGAGATAGAGTATCGTCAGAAACGCCAAAAAACGATGTTTTATAACGCGTACCGGCCATTCTTGGGTCAAAAAAGGCACTTTAGGTTTTCACCTCCTCTCCCCAGAATTCCCATGCTGAATGCGTGATTTTTATCTGTAAGTTGATTGATCTGCTGGAAGACGAGAATAAAGTATGCCGCAAAAAATAGTACTGAAAAAACCCTTCTTTGCTATGTAGCTACAGTGAGATCTAGCGACCTACAGTAAATGAGAAATAAGGGATTATTGTAGTCTCCGAAAACAATTATTGAAAAAGCTTGGATTAATGAAACAGACTTTAGCCTAAAGGTTTTTGAAAAGGTCTGAAGCGTATAAAAAAGTGTTCTAAGCCAACACTGTAGCTGTGGTGATATTCTACAGTATATCGAGTTATGGGGATAAAAATAAATTTTTGAAATGAGAAAATAGCAATTGTTTTCCAAAATGATAAAACAAAATAATTAACTTTTAAAACTCAATCCTCCAATGTGACTACCCAACTTAAATCCAACAACTTTTTTACAATTTTCTTTTCGTCTTAAACAATGTTTTCTGATTACACCATACTCAACTTATCACACTGATTGCGTCTTGTACCTACATAACTGCTTTTATCATGTTTTCTCATTTTCTAGTCGTTATTTGCGCCTTTATACCATACGGCTACTTTTGGCCAAGGCAGCCCACAACTGTACGCGTGTTTGCCCATCCCAGGTGAAATATTAAGCAAAACTCATAGGTAGCGCGATAGCGCTACCTATAATATACTTGGCCAGGCCACCCTTTTTTCTTATATGTTTTTCACAGCGAGTGCGAAATTTGTGTCCCCCCTCACAGCTATAACGGCACACATCTGAGGGGTGCGGTTTTTTTTAAATGGTAGATAATAAAAAAACTTAGTGCCCCCATTTTTTTTCTTGTTTACACTCAACACCGAGCGCGTCGTGAGTGTGTAAAGTTTACACCAAAAATTCAAATAATTTGCGGAGGGCCAATTTTTTTAAAAGAATGTTTCCCCTAATTAGTAGGTTACGAATCTGGTCTTAAAATTTCTTTACACTCATCGGTTGTTGCACAGGAGTGTAAATTAGACGGTTTTTTTACAGTTTTCATGTGGCCAAGCATATCTAACTAAGTTTTACATTCTATGCAGTCTGATTGGTTTCAAAATGTAGACGGTTAAAAAATCTAGGGGAGACTTTTTTAATTTTTTTTTAAAGTAATATTCTCGAATTTAGAGGCGGTTTATTGTTAGCGCGTACCTATAATATACTTGGGTACCTCTAACACCTGTGCACCCCCCTACAGCTATAACGGGACACTTCTGGAAGGTGCGGTTTTTTTTAAAAGAAAGAAAATAAAAAAATTCGCTGCCCTTGTTTTTTTGTTTTTCTTGAAACGCAAAACTGACTGTGTAAAGAAGGTGTAAAGTTTTTGTGTAACATTATAACATGGGACAAATTTTGGGACATTTATAATGCGGCATATGGACAACTGAGTATTGATGACTCGAAAAATTGAACGGCATAGGATAATAGAGGGATGAATTCTACAGATGGCACTTCTTTTGTTTTTAGAAATTCGCATTAGTTATCGAATGGCAGTGTAAAGAGTGCGAAACTCTGGGGGTAAAAAAGCACTTTTTGGTCGAGTTTTCAACCTGCTTATGTCCGATACTAAGTCCGGTTATGAGTTTTTCGAAATGTTTTTTGACAGAAATGTAGAGCGGATCAAGGGCTACATTCTGTATATAAGCAAAGTCTTCTATGCTTAATGGTGAGTTAGATCCTGGGGTTTAAAGTTTACACTCTAGTGGATGGTGTAAAAAAAACGGATTTTAACTAAGATTTCTCTGCCAAATTTTCCCGCTTATGAGTAAGGGTGAATTTAATACAGCAGTAATAAAGTGCCTCTCAGGGGCTACACATCGCAGCAAACCGCATTCAAAAAACGCAATATTGAGTTATTTATGGGGGTGTTAAGTTCGAAATTAGAGGTAAAAAATGGGCGAAAAAACAGGTTTTTTCCGAATTTTGATTAATAAATCATACCAAATAATTTTTGCAAGAGAATTTTGGCTACAAATTGTACCAAACCGAATTTCTTTAAACTCAATGGGGAGTTCGGTACGGAATTTTAAAGTTTACAGTGTTCTAAATGATGGAAAAAACGTTTTTGTTGCGTTTTTTGTTCCACTTTCTCCGTCCAGAAGTCGGGATAAGTCTAATAGAATAAGAATAAAGTGCTTTATATCGGGTGCATGTCAAAGCAAATTGTCTATACATTAATATTCAGCGAGTGTAAATTCAAAATTCTGGTGTTTAAAATGCGTTTCTGTCTTGTTTTTTCTGCCTGCTTCTCTGGTTATGAGTCAGGGACACGATTATCAAGTCTAGAAATGGACCAGGAACCAAATTTGATATGCCAGTCTGGCGCATATGTTTACACTCTACAGTGTTGTAAAGTGGTTTACACCAATTGTTAGTTTGCACATAGAACATTATGGAGACTTAATTTTTTTCATAAATATTAATCGTAATATCGGAACAATATCAAAATTACGAATCTGACCAAAATTTTCTTTACAATAGGTGTTTACATGAAGTTTACACTACATATGTATTTATCTTGGTTTTTGAGCATTCCAGAAACCTAATTTTTCCCTGGAGTCTAAAAATTTTCAAAGGATCAAATGTGAGACGTCACGTAGGCGCGTTTGTTTACATCCAACAGTGTTGTAAAGTAGTTTACATTCATTGTTCATTTGTCCTCAGACCATTGTAGCGACATAATTTTTTCATGAATGTTGATCATAATATCCGAGTAATTTTTACACTGCATGTTAGCCTTTGTTCTAGAGCATTGCAAAAAGCAAAATTTTTTTCCTGAGATCTAAAAATTTACAGGGAATGAAATATATACGTCAGTTGGGCGCTCTTGCTTACGCTCAGCAGTATTGCAAAGTGGTTTAAACCTAATGTTTATTTGTCTTCAAAACATTATGGAGACTCATTTTTCCATAAATATTGAAAATAATATCGGAGCAATATCAAAATTACGAATCCGACTAAAATATTCTTTACGCTATGTGTTTGTGTAAAGTTTACATTACGTCTTAACCTTAATTCGATAGACTTGCAGAGACTATGTAACTGAAGTCAAGAAATTTTCAAGGATTCATATGTGAGACATCAATTAAGTGAGTTTGTTAACCCTCAAAAGTAATCTAAAGTGATTTAAAAATTATGTTCAAGTGTCCTTAGATCATTGAAGAGATGTAATTTTGTCTAAAATGGGTTGCATTAAAGTTAAATCCTTCTTAGCCGTGTTTATAATATGTTTCACAAAATCTTGCACATGGAGAGCAATCGTTTAATCGATGTAAATTGCCAGCAAAAGTGGTTTAAAATGAACCAGCAATCACACTAATGTGCACAGAAGTCGACAAAGATATGCAGCTTTATTGTAATCATGTACATTAATAAGCCGTAAATCGGAAATACACCATTTGGAATGGAAAAGACTGCAGTTAATGAATACATATGTTAAACTTATTATAATAGATAGCGCGATAGCGCTACCTATAATATACTTGGCCATCCTTTTTCTTATATGTTTATCACAGCGAGTGCGAACTTTGTGTCCCCCCTCACAGCAACAACGGCACACACCTGGGAGGTGCGGTTTTTTTAATCGATGGATGATTAAAAAATTCGATGCCCGTGTTTTTTTCTTTTGTTTACACTCAATACTGAGTTAGCAATGAGCGAGCAAAGTGTAAAGCAAAAAATTAAATAATCTGCGGTTTGCCAATGTTTTTTTAAAAATGTTGCCCCCCCAGCTGTAGATTACGAATCTGACCTTAAAATTACTTTACACTCAATGGTTGTTGCACAAAAGTGTAAAGTATACGCGTTTTTTACTCTTTGCGTGTCCTTCAGCTTATCTAACTCAATTTTGGTTTCTGTGCAGTCCTATCGGTTCTATAATGTAGAGGGTTGCAAAATCTCAAATCAATTCTTTTTCTTTCTTATAACGCAATATTTCTTGATCTGTGATCGTTTTAGTGTAAAGGGTTCGAGACGAAAAACGATATCTCTTCAACTACTCCGCTAAGTAGGCGGAACATGCTAATTATGCTTAAAAGGTGCCCTGACCTTAGCGTTACAGATCACAGTTTATTTTCTTTTATACACCCAATATTGCGGTATTAGCACAAGTGTAAAGTTTACACCGAGAAGCATTTTTGCGCCCAGAGCGTCGTGGATGATGAATTTTTTTAAATGTTCTCAGTAAGGTCAGAATAACGAATCTGACCTTTAAACTTTTCTACAGCCAGTGTTTGTTGGGGTAAAAGAGGTGAACTTTGAATTATACCTACATCTATTTTCTAATGCCGATAGATAACTCCGTATTGCATGTTTTTGATCAGATTTTTCGTATTTCAGAGGTTTTTGACTCGTCTTAAATAAATAATTATTTTTATCATCATAAATGCACTATTCTTAAACTTCAGTAGAATGATGAATATCTTTCAAAATAGGATAATCAAGCTGAAATCTGCTGATATGTCGAGTTGGCGCAGTGATTGACAACTCCGTTCTCGGATGCGGTATTAAACAAAGAATGATGGGTTCGAATCTTCTGAATGCTGACTTTTTCATTTTTTCAAATTCTTTTGGCAAAACCATGTACTTCATTTGACTCATATATCTATTTAGGTTCTGCAGATAACACTTTTTCGTTTTTTGAATTTCGCCTCAGTTCTCGAATGGGAGTGTAAAGAGTGCGAAAATCTGGGTGCGAAAAGACACATTTTAACCGAGTTTTCGACATGTTTATGTCTGCCAACAACTCCAGTTATACTTTTAGGAAATTTTTTCTGACAGAAATGTACTTCGGATCAAGGGCTATCTTTTGCTTACCAGCAAACTTTTCTACAATCAATACGCAGTTAGTACCAGGGCTTTGAACTTTACTCTCTAGTGGATGAGTAAAAAAAAACAGATTTTGTCCGAGATTTCTGTGCCAAAAGTTGGGGTTAATTAAATAAAATAGAAATAAAGTAACTTCTAATGGCTACACGTCGAAGCGAGCCGCGTTCTAAAAACGTTATATTGAGTTGTTAATGGGGTGTAAAGTTCGGAATCTGAGGTGTAAAATGGGCGAAAAAAACAGGTTTTTTCGTATTTAATTGGTAAATCATATCAAATATTTCGCGGAACATAAGTTTGGCACATACAAACGTACTACAATCAAAGGGCTACAAACTGCTAAAAACAAAAAGCTACAGACTACGAACTACAAATACGTGTTTGTCCATATTTTTGTTCGCCACCCCTTAAAAAGTACTTTATTTTTATCCTATTTGACCTCTCCCGACTTCTTCACTTCATATTTTTTGTTCGCCACCCCTTAGAAAGTACTTTATTTTTATCCTATTCGACCTCTCCCGACTTCTGAACAGAGAAAGTGGAGTGTAAATAAATTCGGTTTGGGCCAGTTTGTAGCCCTTTGATTGTAGTACGTTTGTATGTGCCAAACTTATGTTTGTAAACTTTACACTGAAAAATTTTTTTTGGGAAAAAAATCGGTTTGGGTTTTTTTGAATCAGATGAAAAAAAACCGATTGATTGCCCCAGATGTACATTCTTGTGCTCAATTTCCATACGCACGTACACGGCCGTTAAGTGCAACGCTTAAGTGAGTCGCCCGGGACCACCTTCCCCTAAAAATTATCATATTTTTCATTCCATTCCCACACATATTTTCAATCAAAATCCGGGATAGGAAAATGGGTACTCGGGCTTAATGCGACTCGAGTACGAATTGGTATGTGTGTTATCATATCTTACGTGTGTTAAAAGATCATATGTGTGTGTCTCATATTTGTGCCTGTCTCGTTTGTACATACCTTTACCCAGGGGCGGATTTAGGGGGGGCGGCCGCCTCCCACATTGGCCCAAAAAAGTGCGCAAAATTAAGCATTTTTAAGCGAATTTTAGCGATTTTCGGGTTAAAACGGCTAATTTTTCCGGCCAAGTCAGGGTTCCGCTCTCCCCTTAGGGGTACCGCCCCCCCTTAGGGAAATCCTAGATCCGCCACTGCCTTTACCGTAAGCTTTTGCCCATAGGCCTATTGTCGTATTCATAGATCCTGTTCATATCTCTTGGTTCGTGTTGTTACGCCTCTTTTTCCGCGTCAGTTAAAACTGCGTGCGAGCGCAGTTTTGACGGCACTTTAAGATTTTACATTTTACAATCAATTTTTGAGCCTGTGAGCCTCTCCGCCAGCTTCCGCGCTGAGCGTATCTTTTTTCTTTTCGTTGCCGTACGTGAGCAGACTCCGTACGTGCCTTTTTATCTGCTTGGCTGCAGAACTCGTCTGTTTTCCTGCGTAGTGTGCACGCTTCTTTTCGCCGTACGCTTTGTTTTTTATCATTCGTGTTTGTGCCAATTGGCATCAGTTGTTGTATGCCTTTGGCAGGGCTTTGTGCCCTTGTTTAATTACAATGTTCGATTTTACCCGATAAGCGTAACACGACGGTGGCTAAACTTAAGAATATGGTACTTTCAGAAAAGGTGCAAAACGAATATGGAATGCCAAAATTTTTTTGCCAAAATGATAGAACATGATGAATTGAAGCGCGGAAAGAAAATTTGGTGAAAATCTGAGCCATACTTGCAAAGTTGCAGGCAACTCGATTTGAGTGTTGCGTGGGACGATTAAACGACTCGATCCAAGGACTTACAAATTTGTCAGAAATAAATAATACGGGCTGGAATAACGGAAGGAAGCATAGCAATGAAGGAGAAAAAAGAAAAAAGGCGCGGAAAGCTGTTTGAAATTTTAAAAAAACAAAAAAAATTTCATATTTTTTGCATGTTTTTTCGGTTTTACTCGATAAGATATACGAAAATCTAAGTTTTTGCTTCTATTATACTCAGGCTTAGGCTTAGTATATCTAAAAGGTGTTTCAAGCTGCTTAGGTCGAGGTCGCTCCCGCTTAGGTCGATGTATTGATGCTTAGGTCGATGTATAGATGCTCAGATCGATGTATAGATGCTTAGGTCGATGTATAGATGCTTAGGTCGATGTATAGATGCTTAGGTCAATGTATAGATGCTTAGGTCGATGCATAGATGCTTGGGTCGACGTAAATTGGGTTTCTACATGTGATTCTGCATTCAGCTGTTTGAATCTTCAAATACTTAGGTCGATAAGATGCTTGTTTAGGTCGAGAAGAGGCTAATTAAAGAAACCTATAGCTTTTGTAATATTGATCATAGACGGATGAAATTTTTTTCCGCGCTTTCTTTCAACATGTTCTAAGTACTGAGCAAAAAAATCCGCTCTTCTGAAGTTTATTTGTTAGTATTCAGAAAGTACCATATTCTTAAGTTACTCCCACGACGGTCAGCAGCATGTATCCTCCATGCTGTCGCTTTTTAATTGCTTCATAATTTTTCTGTCCAAAAAATATTGTAAAAATTAATTCTTTAATTAACGATGCTGGGCTCGGTTGAATTTCCGTGCTGTTGAATTCAGTCCTTGTGCTACACTATACTTAGGAACCCTTAATATTTTCAAGCACCGGAATTCGGTCCAAAACAAGTTAGATAATAATTTTTTTGAGCCCTCAATTACTTTTCCGGGAACTTACTTTAATTAGGTACTTAATCTCAAAGGGGTTAAGTAAGTAAGTTTCACTAGGTGCGTGCGTAGAGGGACGGGCTACCTTGAATAGGCCGGGCCGCTTACCCCCAAATCGCCGGCTGGTGATCGACCTCCTAAAAAGGGCGAGAACCCCCGTGTGAGCGCATAAGCTTGAGATTCGGGTTAAGTAAGCGAAGTGAACGTAGTTTGAGTCTACGTTAACACATCTGATATTTATTTGTCCTTGGGCCATTGTGGAGACTTGATTTTTTCATAAATTTTGTTCGTATTATCAGAATAACGAATCCGACTGAAATTTTCTTTAAACTCTGTGGTTGTGTAAAGTTTACACTGCCTATTAACTCAACTCTTGTTCTAGAGCCTTGCGGAAGCTTAATTTTTTCAAAATGTTCCACGTAAAATCAGAATTGAGAATCTGACTATTAGTTTTCTCTACACCTAGTAGTTGTGTCAAATTTGCACTAATCATTTGTTGTTAAAATGTAGTTTATACTACAAATTTATTTTACTTCCAAATCTGAGCGTTAGTGTTCCTTACACTTGAAATTTGCGTAAAGTTAATGCTGAAAAACTTTGATCTGTTAAAATAATGTAAGGTTGTCTTGTTTGAGAAGGATAATGCTGATGTTAAGAACAGTATTGCTTTCCGTGTTCTCGGACTGCTGCCATTATAATGGCATGTTACTGTATGTGTTTACTGACTGATGTACTCAAATCATACTAATTAAAAGCGGGGTACTAGCAAAGAAAAATGCTCCGATGGAACAAAAAAGATGAATATACTTGGAATTGTGGATTATTAAGGATGTAAAAGGAGGGGACTAGGAAAAATCTACCTAAAGTCGCAAAATCTGCTAAAAATCACACTTTCTCTAAGCAACGCAAAAAATCGAAGTATATTCTGCGGCCTCTAAAAAGTGTTTTTTAAAATAATTTTCAAAATTTCAGATAATAAAAGAAATCTATAATGTTTCCTTTTTTTTAATTGCTGGCAAGTAGCAACACTGACTAGCTTCGTATCCTGATTGAAAGAAAACTTAGTGGTATTGTATTTAAAGTTGTTTTATTTTGCTATGAGCATTATAGCAAGCAAAGCAGGGGCCGATTGATTAGTGCACACAATCGTTACGGGCATGCTAGTGTACCTACATTTAGTCTGTTTCAAGTCAACTCACGCGTTTCCTGTTTTGAACCAACAATTCTTGCAATTGTTTTGGATGCATCGATGTTTGCTATTTCATTCAATTGGCTTAGAAAGACTGTTACTCGATATCATTTCCCATAGCTGCAGCATAGCTAACGTGCTGCTTTTTCAATCATTTTTATGGTTATATATTTATTCTACTGTGTTGACCGCAGAATATACTTCGATTTTTTGCGTTGCTTAGAGAAAGTGTGATTTTTAGCAGATTTCGCGACTTTAGGTAGATTTTTCCTAGTCCCCTCCTTTTACATCCTTAATAATCCACAATTCCAAGTATATTCATCTTTTTTGTTCCATCAGAGCATTTTTCTTTGCTAGTAATAAAATGTTCGAATACTCTTTGTATGGTGTAACTGTCGTAGTTACATATAGACTGTTGTGGACGGTGGATGCTACATATTACTCCAGTGACTACAGAGAGGTTATATTAAAAACGACGTTATGATGAATTTGTTGAAACAAAGATACGACGGACGGACGATAAATCAATTTATAGGTAATAGGACGGAATGTGAGTTGGGGGACCAACCGGGGGCTTTTATACTTTTTTTAATTCATGGGGTACGGTCTGTATTTCTCAGGGGCAGATGGAGTCGTGCGAGCTAGTTAGCGTTGGTTGCACATTTCTACGGTCACTTAGTGTTGAGCTACCGTTTTATTTTGTGTTATTCATTACTAAGCTAAAACACGGGGTATTCGCGTGGACTGCAGTTTGCTGGATTTAAGAACTGCTTAAAATGAGTGCTGTCTATTTTAGAATCGACGGTCATTTTTCACGTGAATGGTACATTTTCCAGGAATTGGAGTGGATAAGTGTGAGCGAGTCTAATTTTGAGATAAAGGGCGCTAACTTGGCGCCAGTTTTTGATCTGCGGCTGCCGCTCAAAATAACTTTTCTAGTTTTCAAGAGCAAATAGTTTTATCGCTTAGGCCCGTATGCACAAAGGCCGATTAGCGCTAATCGGAGATTAAACTACAACTTTAATCTCCGATTAAATTTATCAGTATGCACAAAGGCCGATTAGTGATAATCGGCGATTCGGTTAATCGGAGCTTTTAATCCTACCCCTCCCCAGGTTTAAACGCCGATTAGTGTTAGTTTCCTTTGTTTTGTGAGCCAGTTGGTTTCTGTTTTCTTCGATTATGGACGTTCTTAACTTTCTTGACGAACTGGACGAAAATGATGATGAAAATTTGGAAAACGTGATTCCAAGGAGGGTATTTTTTTATTTTTCGATCGAATCCGCTGGAAAGTTACGCTGATGATAAATTTTGGTCACGATACAAATTAAACAAAAACAGCGCTAAAAAATTAATCAATTTACTTGAAAACTACCTAAAACAAACAAATCGAAGTCATGCTGTGCCGCCAGCTTCACAGGTACAAAATTCAGCTTAATTATGTAAAACATACAAATGAACCATGAACAAGCATGTCACAAATTGGTGTAAGAATGATAGCCAGAAAAATGCGCGGCCGTAATAGTTGCATGTGTTGTCTTATACAACTTCGCAAAAATGAGGAATGATGAAATTGATGACGACGTGGAAATTGACCAAGATGATGAAGAGCAGGATCAGTTCCACGGAAACGACAATATACAAGGCTCAGCAAAAAGACAAACTATTATTCACGATCATTTTAATTAATTCTCAGTATAAAACAATCAAGGGTGGGGTGCCATGCCATTGATTCATCAAGTAGACCTCATTTGCACACTTTGTCTCTTGAGAAAAATTCAAATTTGCAAATTTATTCAAAAAGCTTTGACCTCTCTTTTCATTTGCCACCAAAGTTAAACAATACGTTTCAAAATATGCAACATGCTGATTAATTACCGCTTTTGTATTTTTCCATTTATTGGCCAATTGATCTTTGCTGCGATAGCACCTCACGCCTTGCTTTTAGCAGTCGCCGTTTTTGAATCCGTTTTTTTATTTTCGATAGTTTCAGCTTTTTCGGAAACGCATTCAAAGAGAAATTCGACTTCTTCGTTGTCAAAATTTTGCATTCTTTCACGAAGTTTATTACTGATGTCCATTTTTTGCAGTTTCAATAAATGCGACCAGGTATGACAAAATATTTCAAAACCACAGCTTCCCACCCAACCTGTTTTTACTTTTGTGCTTTTATCAATCCTGTCCAGGCATGCCAAAAAATAACCGATTCAAACAGAAAAATAGGTACTCGTTTTTCTACCTACTGGACTTGTCCAGTACCCGAAATTCCAATCAAAATTGTTGTTAATCGGCGTTTAATTGACGAATAAAAATTTAATCTGCGATTAGTCAATCGGCCTTTAATCGGCGTTTGTGCATACGGATTTTAATCGGTCGTTAATCTCCGATTGATTAATCTACGATTAGCCTTAATCGCCGATTAAATTTATCTGCCTTTGTGCATATGGGCCTTAATGTTTACATAAGAAAACTGTGCTATAGCGTGTGCTTGAGTTACTGGGTGATAAGCCAGCTCTGTATTATTATTATATCATATCATAATGTGATATTATTCATAAGATATTAAGTTATATAGTGTGCTATGACAGATTAGTTTTCATTACACTATGTAAGTACGAACCATGTGAAGCACCCTTTGTAGTCACTTTGAGTGTCGTCAATGCAAACATCGCCAACAATTTCGTACAATCGGCTATCAGCTGCATTGAATCTGCTTAGGTCCATTCCCTCTTTATCTCTACTCATAATGGCATTTTTCTGCTCGTTTTTCTATTTAGTTTGCGTTGTCCTGTGACTTGTACAATCATAGGTAGCGCGTTCGCGCGTATGTACATATAATATACTTGGGTACCCCAACATATGAGGGCCTCCTTTAGCAACACTTGGACATTTTCATGAGGTAAGTTTTTTCAGTGGATAGAAAATAGAATATCCGGATGTACATTTTTTACTTTGCGCATAATACTAAGTTTGTAATGGGTCTGTAAAGTTATGGCATGAAGTTATAACATACAGATCTGTGACGGGAGCTTGTACACAACTCAGCATAAGTGCCCCATACAATTAAAGGGTATAGAATTGTAGAGGATGAAATTCTCTAGATGACAAAATTTTCTTTGAATTTCGCTTCGGTTCTCGAGGAGTGTAAAGAGTGTAAAAGTCTGTTAGTGTAAAGACAGATTTTGGTTGCATAATTTACTTCTTTCTGCTAACAAATCCGGTTATGAGTCCAAAAACTTTTTCTTATAGAAATGTACTTGACCCCAAACGCTACATTCCGTTTATTTGCGAATTTTTTTAAACTCAATGAGGATTTAGATCTAGGGGCTTAAACTGTACAATCTAATAAATGGTGTAAAAAACAGGTTTCGTATAAGGTTTCTCCGCCAACTTCTGCGATTATAAGTCGAGATAAATTGAATAAAATAAAAATAGGACTACACGTCGCAGCAAACCGCGTTTGAAAAACTCAATTTTGAGTTATTCATGAAGGTTTAAAGTCCGAAATCAGGGGTGCAACATGGGGCAAGAAAACACGTTTCCTTTCCTTTTTTGATTGGTAAATATCTCAAATATTTCGCGGAATATAAGTTTTTTATGTACAAACACACTACAATTTAAATGCTATAAACTAGCCTAAACCGAATTTCCTTACACTCATTAGGGAGTTAGATTCACATTTTTAAAGCTTTCAATTTGGTGGATGGTGGCAAAATACATTTTTGTCCCTTTTTTATTCACCACTTTCTCCGCTTAGAAGTCGGGATAAGTCGAATAGAATGATATAAAGTACTTTCTAAGACTTACACGTTACAGAGAATTACGTTCATTTACATCAATATTTAGGTTTTTGGGAGTGTAAAGTCCTCAATTAGGGGGCGTTAAACGTGTTTCTGCCTCGTTTTTCCCCCTAACTTCTACAATTATGAGTCTGGACATGGTCTCGAGTCTAAAAATGTTCCAGTAATCAGACGTGATACGCGAGGTGAGCGCGTTTATTTACCTTCAAACAGTGGTGTAACGGCGTTTACATCCGATAATTATTTGTCTTCTGGTCATTGTGGAGACTTAATTTTCCCATAAATCGACTAAAATCTTCTTTTCATTTGGTTGTGTAACATTTATACCGATAATTAACTTTAGTTCTAGAGCCCGCGGAAGCTTAATTATTCCAAAATATCCTATGCAGCATAAGAATTACGAACCTGACTGTTAGTTTTCTCTGAACCCGGTTAATGTGTTACTTTTGCACTAAAAATTTATTTCACTTCCAGTGTTGCAAAACGTGAATTTTTTAAAAATATGTTTTGAAAGGTCAGGATTACGAATCTGACTGTTTGTTTTCTTTACACCCAGCATTTGTGTAAAGTCTATGCTGAAAAGATTTGATCTGTTTAAGTAAGGTACGGTTGTCTTATTTAAAAAAAATAATGCTGATGTTTAGAACAATATTGTTTTCCGCGTTCATGAAGTGCTGTCATTAATGTGGCATGTTACCGTATGTGTTTACTGACTGACTTACTCTAATGATGCTAATTAAGAGTAGGGTACTAGCAAATAATGCCTCAATGGAACCAAAAAAGACGAGTATACTTGGGATCACGGATTGATAAGGAATTAAAAGGAGGGAACTAGGAAAAAGCTACCTATGTATAAAGTTGGTATATCTGTTTAAAATCAGACTTTCTCTAAGCAACGCTAAAAATCGAAGTATAACCTGCGGCCTCTGAAGAACTGTAACCTTCTTTAAATAATTTTCATTGCTTCATATAAGAGTGTGCAAACATAATCTAAAATGTATACTCATTGCAAATTGCTTGCAAGTTGCGACGCTGACTTGCTCCGTAGCGTGATTGATAGAAAACTAATTGCAATTGTATTTAAAGGTGCTTTACTTTGTTATGATGAGCATTACTGCTAGCAGACCTGGCGTCAATGGGTTAGTGCAGCAAATCGTTGTAAGCATGCAAGCATACCTATACTAGCAAAGAAAAATGCTCCGATGGAACAAAAAAGATGAATATACTTGGAATTGTGGATTATTAAGGATGTAAAAGGAGGGGACTAGGAAAAATCTACCTAAAGTCGCAAAATCTGCTAAAAATCAGACTTTCTCTAAGCAGCGCTAAAAATCGAAGTATATTCTGCGGCCTCTAAAACAGTGTCTTTTTTAAATAATGTTCGAAGTTTCAGATTAGAGTGTATGAACGAAATCTATCAAAATTACTTTTTTAAATTGCTGGCATTGCACCTGATTGATAGAAAACTGAGTGGTATTGTATTTAAAGTTGTTCTATTTTGTTTTGAGCATTATAGCAAGCAAAGCAGGGGCCGATTGATTAGTGCACACAATCGTTACGAACATGCTAGTGTATCTACATTTAGTCTGTTCCAAGTCAACTTACGCGTTTCCTACTGTTTTAAACCAACCATGTCTCTAATTGTCTTCGATGTTTGCTATTTCATTCAATTGGCTTAGAAAGACAGTTAGTTTACTCAATATCATTTCCCATAGCTACTGCATAGCTAACGTGCTGCTTTTTCGGTCATTGTTATGGTTTATTATTTATTTTTAATCTGTTGGCCGCAAAATATACTTCGATTTTTGCGTTGCTCAGAGAAAGTCTGATTTTTAGCAGATTTTGCGACTTTAGGTAGATTTTTCCTAGTCCCCTCCTTTTACATCCTTAAAAATCCACAATTCCAAGTATATCCATCTTTTTTGTTCCATCGGAGCATTTTTCTTTGCTAGCACCCTACTTTTAATTGGCATGATTTGGGTACATCTGTCAGTAAACACATACAGTAACATGCCACAATAATGACAGCAGTCCAAGAACGCGGAAAACAATATTGTTCTTAACATCAGCATTATCCTTTTCAAACCAGACAACCTTACATTATTTTGAGAGATCAAAGTTTTTCAGCATTAACTTTACGCAAATATCAAGTGTAAGGAACACTAACGATCAGATTTGGAAGTAAAATATATTTGTAGTATAAACTACATTTTAACAACAAACGATTAGTGCAAACTTTACACAACTACTAGATGTAGAGAAAACTAACAGTCAGATTCCCAATTCTGATTTTACGTAGAACATTTTGAAAGAAATAAGTTTCCGCAAGGCTCTAGAACAACTGTTAATATGCAGTGTAAACTTTACACAACCACTGAGTTCAAAGAAAATTTCAGTCGGATTCGTAATCCTCATATTACTCTGATATTACGATCAATATTTATGAAAAAATTAAGTCTTCACAATGGCCCAAGGACCAATAAATATCATATGTGAAAACGTAGACTCAAGCTACGTTCACTTCGCTTACTTAACCCGAATCTCAAGCTTATGCGCTCACACAGGGGTTCTCGCCCTTTTTAGGATGTCAATCACCAGCCGGCAATTTGGTGGTAAGCGGCCGGGCCTGTTCAAGGTAGCCCGGCCCTCTACGCACGCACATAGTGAAACTTACTTACTTAACCACTTTGAGATTAAGTACCTTATTAAAGTAAGTTCCGCGGAAACCTAATTGAGGGCTCGAAAAGATTATTATTTAACTCGTTTTGGACCGAATTCCGGTGCTTGAAAATACTGAGGGTTCCTAAGTATAGTGTAGCAAAAGGATAGAATTCAACAGCACGGAAATTCAACCAAGCTCAGCATCGTTAATTAAATAATTGATTTTTACAATATTTTTTGGACAGAAAAATTATGAAGCAATTAAAAAGCGACAGCATGGAGGATGGCATACAGATATTAGAGCGCATAACATTAGAGCGCCGACATTAGAGCGCCGACATTAGAGCGCGATGACATTAGAGCGCGCTGACATTAGACGCACAGCATTAGAGCGCAACAACATTAGAGCGCAACGCATGGCGACATTAGAGCGCAACGACAATAGAGCACACAACATTAGAGCGCGCGACATTAGAGCGCACGACATTAGAAGCGCTAGCGACATTAGAGCGCCAGCGACATTAGAGCGCTAGCGACAATAGAGCGCGCGACAGTAGAGCGCGCGACATTAGAGCACGCGACAGTAGAGCGCGCGACATTAGAGCGCCGACATTGAAGTGCAGTTACAATGGTGCATCGATGCAGACATAGACTTCCTTTCCCACGAAAAAATTGTAACTTTTGGTTTCTAAAAATTGGTTTACAAAAATATACCTAGCATACATAACGAAAATCAGTTATATTTCTTGTTTGGTTAAAAAGTGACAGGTAACTGTTTTTTATAACTTTGATCCTTTAAAAATGAATGATATATTTGTGCAATCACGAAAGAGGAAACTAAAGCTAACTCATGATGGTTTTATTTATCGACAGGTATTATTTACTATTTAAGAGACAATGTCTGGAAAAAATTTGATCACGAATCTCATACACTTCTTCAGACCATAAACTTTAATGTTGTGATGCTGTTTTCTTCAATTTCTTCCGGTTTTCGTATTTTTTTATAAATAACAATTCGTCTTCGCATATTGAGTAATAAGATTATTACCATTTTATTCAGGAGGCATCTGTGATTCAGTCTAAGTACAACTTATTGGTCAACCCTTTATTATGGGCTACATCTGTTTGGTTGGTGACTTTGAAGTTTTTTTGCATATTATGTACTAATCATATAGGATAAGTTTACACGAATTTTGATCTTTTGCTTATCTACCGCAGTTTAATGATTGTTTACAGCAGCAATAAATTTCACGCTTGATTTGCACAACTTACAGTGAATGCGAACAATTTAAAATAATTGTGAAAATGAATACCGTAATCTGTGAGGGTATAATGGCGTTACAGAAAACCTATTGCTTCAAGAGTTAGTCCTTTTTTATAAAAGTATGTGAAGAAGGGAAAATTTTTTCTTTCGTACATCCACTATTTCAACCAGTGTTCAACTCAACCAGAAAGTAAAGAAAGAATTCAAAAGTCTATTTATTGCTTTACAAAACAAAAGAAACCGCTTGCATTTATTACTACCTGATACCGAGATATTCATGCGTAGTTAGTTAACTTTGCCCCCATTATAATAGAAAGCGTATTCAATTCTGAATCGGAAAGTATAGAAATCGTTGCAAATAGTCTCGAGTGTAAGATACATACAGTAGGACTTTTTTCAAAGGCATGCTCCTTTTGTCCGTGGAGTTTTAACCGGCGAGTTCTTTCATATATCAGCATAAAAGTTTTGTAAAGTTACGTGAAAAAAACATCTATTATGGCTGCGCTCTAATGTCGTGCGCTCTAATGTCGCGCGCTCTACTGTCGCGCGCTCTAACGTCGCTGCGCTCCAATGTCGCGCGCTCCAATGTTGTGCGCTCTAATGTCACACGCTCTACTGTCACTTGCTCTAATGTCGCGTGCTCTACCGTGATGCGCTCTAATGTCACGCGCTCTAATGTCGCCCGCTCTATTGTCGCAGCGCTCCAATGTCGCGCGCTCTAATGTTGCTGCACTCTAATGTCGCTGCGCTCTAATGTCGCTGCGCTCTAATGTCGCACGCTCTAATGTTGGCGCTCTAATGTCGGCGCTCCAATGTTGCGCGCTCTAGTGTCGGCTTACCATGGAGGATACATGCTGCCAACTGACGTGTTACGCTAATCAGGTAAAATCAAACAATGTTATTAAACAAGGTAACAAAGCCCTGCCAAAGGCATACAACTGATGCCAATTGGCACAAACACGAATGATTAAAAATAAAGCGTACGGCGAAAAGAAGCGTGCACACTATGCTGGAAAACTAAAGATGAGTTCTGCAGCTAAGCAGATAAAAAGGCACGTACGGAGTCTGCTCACGTATGGCAACGAAAAGAAAAACACACCCTCAGCGCGGAAGCTGATTGAGAGGCTCTCAGACTCAAAAACTAATTGTAAAATGAAAAATCCTAAAGTGCCGTCAAAATTACGCTCGCACGCACTTTTAACTAACGCGGAAAAAGAGGCGTAACAACACAAACAAAGAGATATGAAATGGATCTACAAATACGACAATAGGCCTATGGACAAAAGCTTACGGTAAAGGTACGTACAAACGAGACAGGCACAAATATGAGACACACACATATGATCTTTTAACACATGTAAGATATGATAACACACATACCAATTCGTACTCAAGTCACAATTAGCCCGAGTGCCCATTTTCCTATCCCGGATTTTGATTGAAAATATGTGTGGTAAAGGAATGAAAAATATGATAATTTTTAGGGGAAGGTGGTCCCGGGCGACTCACTTAAGCGTTGTGCTTAACGGTTGTGTACGTGCGTATGGAAATTGAGCACAAGAATGTACATCTGGGGCAACAGTCGTGGATGTGTAGGTATATTGTAACGCAAAACAAACGGAAATTCGCGTTGATCCAACGCGGCGAAACGGCGTGTAGAGGGATCTCTACAGGTGTAAACCACTTTACACCACTGTTGAGTGCAAACAAACTGGCGTATCACATTAGGTTTCTGGTTCATTTTAAGACTTGATATTATGTCCAGATTCATAAGCCAGAACTTGGCAGAATAAAACAAGACAAAAACACGTTTAACTCCCCCATTTTTTTGACTTTACACCTCACGAAAAAGCTAAATATTTATGTAAACAAAAGCATTTCGCTGTGACGCGTACCCCTTAGAAAGTACTTCATTTTTATCCTATTCGACCTCTCCCGACTTCTGAACAGAGAAAGTGGCGAACAAAAAAATAAATACAAACACGTATTTTTCACTGTCCACCACATTGTAAACTTTAAAAATCTGAACCAAACGCCCGATTGAGTGTTAAAAAATTCGGTTCGGGCCAGTTTGTAGCCCTTTGATTGTAGTACGTTTGTAAGTGCCAAACTTATGTTCCGCAACATATTTGATATGATTTACCCATTAAATACGAAAAGAAAAATTGTTTTTCGCCCATTTTACACCTCAGATTTCCAACTTTACACCCTCATAAACAATTCAATATTATTTTTTTGAACGCGGTTTGCTTCGACGTGTAGCCCTTAAAAAGTACTTTAGTATCATTTATTTAATTTATTTAGCTCATAACCGAAAAAGTCGGCAGAGAAATCTTGGATAAAATCTGTTTTTTTACTCATCCACTAGAGTGTAAAGTTTAAACCCCTGGTACTGTGTGTTGATTGTAGAAAAATTTAAAGGTCAGATTCGTTATTTTGACCTCACGGAGAACATTTTTAAAGAAATCCATCATCCACGACGCTATGGGCGGAAAAATTTTTTCAGTGTAAAGTTTACACCTGCACTAATAACGCAATATTGATTGTAAAGAAACAAAATAAATTTTGACGTATAGCGCTTAGGACGAGGCACATTTTAAAGATAGTTATCACGTTCTGTCTTTTGAGTGGAGAATATGGCAGGGAAAAAATAGTTTTTTGTCTCAGACTCTTTACAATAAACCGCCTCTAAATTCGAAAATATTACTTTAAAAAAATAAAAAAAAGTCTTTCCTTGATTTCATAACCGTCTACCTTCTGAAACCAATCAGACTGCATGGAATGCAAAATTAAGTTAGATATGCCCGTGCACATGAAAACAGTAAAAAACCGTCTAATTTACACTTCTGTACAATAACCAATGCATCCACTTAGTGTTGAGCTACCGTTTTATTTTGTGTTATTCATTACTAAGCTAAAACACGGGGTGTTCGCGTGGACTGCAGTTTGCTGGATTTAAGAACGGCTTAAAATGAGTGCTGTCTATTTTAGAATCGACGGTCATTTTTCACGTGAATGGTACATTTTCCAGGAATTGGAGTGGATAAGTGTGAGCGAGTCTCATTTTGAGATAAAAGGGCGCTAACTTGGCGCCAGTTTTTGATCTGCGGCTGCCGGTCAAAATAACTTTTCTAGTTTTCAAGAGCAAATAGTTTTATCGCTTAATGTTTATATAAGAAAACTGTGCTATAGCGTGTGCTTGTGTTACTGGGTGATAAGCCAGTTCTGTATTATTATTATATCATATCATTATGTGATATTATTCAGAAGATATTAAGTTATATAGTGTGCTATGACAGATTAGTTTTCATTACACTATGTAAGTATGAACCATGTGAAGCACCCTTTGTAGTCACTTTGAGTGTCGTCAATGCAAACATCGCCAACAATTTCGTACAATCGGCTATCAGCTGCATTGAATCTGCTTAGGTCCAATCCCTCTTTATCTCTACTCATAATGGCATTTTTCTGCTCGTTTTTCTATTTAGTTTGCGTTGTCCTGTGACTTGTACAATCATAGGTAGCGCGTTCGCGCGTATGTATATATAATATACTTGGGTACCCCAACATATGAGGGCCTCCTTTAGCAACACTTGGATATTTTCATGAAGTAAGTTTTTTCAATGGATAGAAAATAGAAAATCCGGATGTACATTTTTTACTTTGCGCATAATACTAAGTTTGTAATGGGTCTGTAAAGTTATGGCATGAAGTTATAACATACAGATCTGTGACGGAAGCTTATACACAACTCAGCATAAGTGCCCCATACAATTAAAGGGCATAGAATTGTAGAGGATGAAATTCTCTAGATGACAAAATTTTCTTTGAATTTCGCTTTGGTTCTCGAAATGTGTAAAGAGTGTAAAAGTCTGTTAGTGTAAAGACAGATTTTGTTTGCATATTTTACTTCTTTCAGCTAACAAATCCGGTTATGAGTCCAAAAACTTTTTCTCATAGAAATGTACTTTGACCCCAAACGCTACATTCCGTTTATTTGCGAATTTTTTTAAACTCAATGAGGATTTAGATCTAGGGGCTTAAACTTTACAATCTAATAAATGGTGTAAAAAAACAGGTTTCGTATAAGGTTTCTCCGCCAACTTCTGCGATTATAAGTCGAGATAAATTGAATAAAATAAAAATAGGACTACACGTCGCAGCAAACCGCGTTTGAAAAACTCAATTTAGAGTTATTTCTGGAGGTGTAAAGTTCGAAATCAGGGGTGCAACATGGGGCAAGAAAACACGTTTTCTTTTCTTTTTTGATTAGTAAATATCTCAAATATTTCGCGGAATATAAGTTTTTCATGTGCAAACGCACTACAGTTTAAATGCTATAAGCTAGCTTAAACCGAATTTCCTTACACTCATTAGGGAGTTAGATTCACAGTTTTAAAGCTTACATTTCGTAGATGGTGACAAAACACATTTTTGTCCCTTTTTTATTCACCACTTTCTCCGCTTAGAAGTCGGGATAAGTCGAATAGAATGATATAAAGTACTTTCTAAGACTTACACGTTACAGAGAATTACGTTCATTTACATCAATATTTAGGTTTTTGAGAGTGTAAAGTCCTCAATTAGGGGGCGTTAAACGTGTTTCTGCCTCGTTTTTCCCCCTAACTTCTACAATTATGAGTCTGGACATGGTCTCGAGTCTAAAAATGTTCCAGTAATCAGACGTGATACGCGAGGTGAGCGCGTTTATTTACCTTCAAACAGTGGTGTAACGGCGTTTACATCCGATAATTATTTGTCTTCTGGTCATTGTGGAGACTTAATTTTCCCATAAATCGACTAAAATCTTCTTTTCATTTGGTTGTGTAACATTTATACCGATAATTAACTTTAGTTCTAGAGCCCGCGGAAGCTTAATTTTTTCAAAATATTCTATGCAGCATAAAAATTACGAACCTGACTGTTAGTTTTCTCTAAACCCGGTTAATGTGTTACATTTGCACTAAAAATTTATTTCACTTCCAGTGTTGCAAAACGTGAATTTTTTAAAAATATGTTTTGAAAGGTCAGGATTACGAATCTGACTGTTTGTTTTCTTTACACCCAGCATTTGTGTAAAGTCTATGCTGAAAAGATTTGATCTGTTTAAGTAAGGTACGGTTGTCTTATTTAAAAAAGATAATGCTGATGTTTAGAACAATATTGTTTTCCGCGTTCATGAACTGCTGTCATTAATGTGGCATGTTACCGTATGTATTTACTGACTGGCTTACTCTAATGATGCTAATTAAGAGTAGGGTACTAGCAAATAATGCCTCAATGGAACCAAAAAAGACGAGTATACTTGGGATCACGGATTGATAAGGAATTAAAAGGAGTGAACTAGGAAAAAGCTACCTATGTATAAAGTTGGTATATCTGTTAAAAATCAGACTTTCTCTAAGCAACGCTAAAAATCGAAGTATAATCTGCGGCCTCTGAAGAACTGTAACCTTCTTTGAATAATTTTCATTGCTTCATATAAGAGTGTGCAAACATAATCTAAAATGTATACTCATTGCAAATTGCTTGCAAGTTGCGACGCTGACTTGCTCCGTAGCGTGATTTGATAGAAAACTAATTGCAATTGTATTTAAAGGTGCTTTACTTTGTTATGATGAGCATTATTGCTAGCAGACCTGGCGTCAATGGGTCAGTGCAGCAAATCGTTGTAAGCATGCAAGCATACCTATACTAGCAAAGAAAAATGCTCCGATGGAACAAAAAAGATGAATATACTTGGAATTGTGGATTATTAAGGATGTAAAAGGAGGGGACTAGGAAAAATCTACCTAAAGTCGCAAAATCTGCTAAAAATCAGACTTTCTCTAAGCAACGCGAAAAATCGAAGTATATTCTGCGGCCTCTAAAACAGTGTCTTTTTTAAATAATGTTCGAAGTTTCAGATTAGAGTGTATGAACGAAATCTATCAAAATTACTTTTTTAAATTGCTGGCATTGCACCTGATTGATAGAAAACTGAGTGGTATTGTATTTAAAGTTGTTCTATTTTGTTTTGAGCATTATAGCAAGCAAAGCAGGGGCCGATTGATTAGTGCACACAATCGTTACGAGCATGCTAGTGTATCTACATTTAGTCTGTTCCAAGTCAACTTACGCGTTTCCTACTGTTTTAAACCAACCATGTCTCTAATTGTCTTCGATGTTTGCTATTCCATTCAATTGGCTTAGAAAGAATGTTAGTTTACTCAATATCATTTCCCATAGCTACTGCATAGCGAACGTGCTGCTTTTTCGGTCATTGTTATGGTTTATTATTTATTTTTAATCTGTTGGCCGCAAAATATACTTCGATTTTTGGCGTTGCTCAGAGAAAGTCTGATTTTTAGCAGATTTTGCGATCTTTAGGTAGATTTTTCCTAGTCCCCTCCTTTTACATCCTTAATAATCCACAATTCCAAGTATATCCATCTTTTTTGTTCCATCGGAGCATTTTTCTTTGCTAGCACCCTACTTTTTATTGGCATGATTTGAGTACATCTGTCAGTAAACACATACCGTAACATGCCACAATAATGTTAGCAGTCCAAGAACGCGGAAAACAATATTGTTCTTAACATCAGCATTATCCTTTTCAAACCAGACAACCTTACATTATTTTGAGAGATCAAAGTTTTTCAGCATTAGCTTTACGCAAATATCAAGTGTAAGGAACACTAACGCTCAGATTTGGAAGTAAAATATATTTGTAGTATAAACTACATTTTAACAACAAACGATTAGTGCAAACTTTACACAACTACTAGATGTAGAGAAAACTAACAGTCAGATTCCCAATTCTGATGTTACGTAGAACATTTTGAAAGAAATAAGTTTCCGCAAGGCTCTAGAACAACAGTTAATATGCAGTGTAAACTTTACACAACCACTGAGTTTAAAGAAAATTTCAGTCGGATTCGTGATTCTCATATTACTCTGATATTACGATCAATATTTATGAAAAAATTAAGTCTTCACAATGGCCCAAGGACCAATAAATATCATATGTGAAAACGTAGACTCAGGCTACGTTCACTACGCTTACTTAACCCGAATCTCAAGCTTATGCGCTCACACAGGGGTTCTCGCCCTTTTTAGGATGTCGATCACCAGCCGGCGATTTGGTGGTAAGCGGCCGGGCCTGTTCAAGGTAGCCCGGCCCTCTACGCACACACATAGTGAAACTTACTTACTTAACCACTTCGAGATTAAGTACCTTATTAAAGTAAGTTCCGCGGAAACCTAATTGAGGGCTCGAAAAGATTATTATTTAACTCGTTTTGGACCGAATTCCGGTGCTTGAAAATATTGAGGGTTCCTAAGTATAGTGTAGCAAAAGGATAGAATTCAACAGCATGGAAATTCAACCAAGCTCAGCATCGTTAATTAAATAATTGATTTTTACAATATTTTTTGGACAGAAAAATTATGAAGCAATTAAAAAGCGACAGCATGGAGGATGGCATACAGACATTAGAGCGCACAACATTAGAGCGCCTGACATTAGAGCGCCGACATTAGAGTGCGACGACATTAGAGCGCTAGCGACATTAGAGCGCACAGCATTAGAGCGCAACAACATTAGAGCGCAACGACATTAGAGCGCGCGACATTAGAGCGCAACGACAATAGAGCACACAACATTAGAGCGCGCGACATTAGAGCGCACGACATTAGAGCGCAGCAACATTAGAGCGCCAGCGACATTAGAGCGCTGCGACAGTAGAGCGCACAACAGTAGAGCGCGGCGACATTAGAGCATGCGACAGTAGAGCGCAGCGACATTAGAGCGCCGACATTGAAGTGCAGTTACAATGGTGCATCATGGATGCAGACATAGACTTCCTTTCCCACGAAAAAATTGTAACTTTTGGTTTCTAAAAATTGGTTTACAAAAATATACCTAGCATACATAACGAAAATCAGTTATATTTCTTGTTTGGTTAAAAAGTGACAGGTAACTGTTTTTTATAACTTTGATCCTTTAAAAATGAATGATATATTTGTGCAATCACGAAAGAGGAAACTAAAGCTAACTCATGATGGTTTTATTTATCGACAGGTATTATTTACTATTTAAGAGACAATGTCTGGAAAAAATTTGATCACGAATCTCATACACTTCTTCAGACCATAAACTTTAATGTTGTGATGCTGTTTTCTTTAATTTCTTCCGGTTTTCGTATTTTTTATAAATAACAATTCGTCTTTGCATATTGAGTAATAAGATTATTACCATTTTATTCAGGAGGCATCTGTGATTCAGTCTAAGTACAACTTATTGGTCAACCTTTTATTATGGGCTACATCTGTTTGGTTGGTGACTTTGAAGTTTTTTGCATATTATGTACTAATCATATAGGATAAGTTTACACGAATTTTGATCTTTTGCTTATCTACCGCAGTTTAATGATTGTTTACAGCAGCAATAAATTTCACGCTTGATTTGCACAACTTACAGTGAATGCGAACAATTTAAAATAATTGTGAAAATGAATACCGTAATCTGTGAGGGTATAATGGCGTTACAGAAAACCTATTGCTTCAAGAGTTAGTCCTTTTTTATAAAAGTATGTGAAGAAGGGAAAATTTTTCTTTCGTACATCCACTATTTCAACCAGTGTTCAACTCAACCAGAAAGTAAAGAAAGAATTCAAAAGTCTATTTATTGCTTTACAAAACAAAAGAAACCGCTTGCATTTATTACTACCTGATACCGAGATATTCATGCGTAGTTAGTTAACTTTGCCCCCATTATAATAGAAAGCGTATTCAATTCTGAATCGGAAAGTATAGAAATCGTTGCAAATAGTCTCGAGTGTAAGATACATACAGTAGGATTTTTTTCAAAGGCATGCTCCTTTTGTCCGTGGAGTTTTAACCGGCGAGTTCTTTCATATATCAGCATAAAAGTTTTGTAAAGTTACGTGAAAAAAACATCTATTATGGCTGCGCTCTAATGTCGTGCGCTCTAATGTCGCGCGCTCTAACTGTCACGCGCTCTAATGTCGCGTTCGCGCTACAATGTCGCGCGCTCCAATGTTGTGCGCTCTAATGTCACACGCTCTACTGTCACTTGCTCTAATGTCGCGTGCTCTACCGTGACGCGCTCTAATGTCACGCGCTCTAATGTCGCCGCTCTATTGTCGCGCGCTCCAATGTCGCGCGCTCTAATGTTGCTGCACTCTAATGTCGCTGCGCTCTAATGTCGCTGCGCTCTAATGTCGCACGCTCTAATGTTGGCGCTCTAATGTCGGCGCTCCAATGTTGTGCGCTCTAGTGTCGGCTTACCATGGAGGATACATGCTGCCAACTGACGTGTTACGCTAATCAGGTAAAATCAAACAATGTAATTAAACAAGGTAACAAAGCCCTGCCAAAGGCATACAACTGATGCCAATTGGCACAAACACGAATGATTAAAAATAAAGCGTACGGCGAAAAGAAGCGTGCACACTATGCTGGAAAACTAAAGACGAGTTCTGCAGCTAAGCAGATAAAAAGGCACGTACGGAGTCTGCTCACGTACGGCAACGAAAAGAAAAACACACCCTCAGCGCGGAAGCTGATGGAGAGGCTCTCAGGCTCAAAAACTAATTGTAAAATGAAAAATCTTAAAGTGCCGTCAAAATTACGCTCGCACACACTTTTAACTAATGCGGAAAAAGAGGCGTAACAACACAAACAAAGAGATATGAAATGGATCTACAAATACGACAATAGGCCTATGGACAAAAGCTTACGGTAAAGGTACGTACAAACGAGACAGGCACAAATATGAGACACACACATATGATCTTTTAACACATGTAAGATATGATAACACACATACCAATTCTGTACTCAAGTCACAATTAGCCCGAGTGCCCATTTTCCTATCCCGGATTTTGATTGAAAATATGTGTGGGAAAGGAATGAAAAATATGATAATTTTTAGGGGAAGGTGGTCCCGGGCGACTCGCTTAAGCGTTGTGCTTAACGGTTGTGTACGTGCGTATGGAAATTGAGCACAAGAATGTACATCTGGGGCAACAGTCGTGGATGTGTAGGTATATCGTAACGCAAAACAAACGGAAATTCGCGTTGATCCAACGCGGCGAAACGGCGTGTAGAGGGATCTCTACAGGTGTAAACCACTTTACACCACTGTTGAGTGCAAACAAACTGGCGTATCACATTAGGTTTCTGGTTCATTTTTAGACTTGATATTATGTCCAGATTCATAAGCCAGAACTTGGCAGAATAAAACAAGACAAAAACACGTTTAACTCACCCATTTTTTTGACTTTACACCTCCCGAAAAAGCTAAATATTTATGTAAACAAAAGCATTTCGCTGTGACGCGTACCCCTTAGAAAGTACTTCATTTTTATCCTATTCGACCTCTCCCGACTTCTGAACAGAGAAAGTGGCGAACAAAAAATAGGTACAAACACGTATTTTTCACTGTCCACCACATTGTAAACTTTAAAAATCTGAACCAAACGCCCGATTGAGTGTTAAAAAATTCGGTTCGGGCCAGTTTGTAGCCCTTTGATTGTAGTACGTTTGTAAGTGCCAAACTTATGTTCCGCAACATATTTGATATGATTTACCCATTAAATACGAAAAAAACTTGTTTTTCGCCCATTTTACACCTCAGATTTCCAACTTTACACCCTTATAAACAACTCAATATTATTTTTTTGAACGCGGTTTGCTTCGACGTGTAGCCCTTAAAAAGTACTTTAGTATCATTTATTTAATTTATTTAGCTCATAACCGAAAAAGTCGGCAGAGAAATCTTGGACAAAATCTGTTTTTTTACTCATCCACTAGAGTGTAAAGTTTAAACCCCTGGTACTGTGTGTTGATTGTAGAAAAATTTAAAGGTCAGATTCGTTATTTTGACCTCACGGAGAACATTTTTAAAGAAATCCATCATCCACGACGCTCTGGGCGGAAAAATTTTTTCAGTGTAAAGTTTACACCTGCACTAATAACGCAATATTGATTGTAAAGAAACAAAATAAATTTTGACGTATAGCGCTTAGGACGAGGCACATTTTAAAGATAGTTACCACGTTCTGTCTTTTGAGTGGAGAATATGGCAGGGAAAAAATAGTTTTTTGTCTCAGACTCTTTACAATAAACCGCCTCTAAATTCGAAAATATTACTTTAAAAAAAATAAAAAAAAGTCTTTCCTTGATTTTATAACCGTCTACCTTCTGAAACCAATCAGACTGCATGGAATGCAAAATTAAGTTAGATATGCCCGTGCACATGAAAACAGTAAAAAACCGTCTAATTTACACT
>JAVLUZ010000454.1:0-91882 GCA_036768485.1 Mermis nigrescens
ATCAAGTCAAAAGATTCGAAGACATGCTTGCCTCCTGATGCGATAAGGCTTTGGAACATCCATCGGTACTACGTTTAAATAGAAAATTTCGCATAAATCCTGTTTTCACTTTTAGAAATAATGCATATAATTTGAGTATAAGATGATATTTCTTTGAATAAAATTATCAGAAATTTCGACGTGGTGTGCTTTGTGATCCAATGTAATGTGGTAATACAACATGATCTTTTTGGGGCACTAAGAATTTTGTGGTCTCAATGGTTGAAACGTCTTAGAAAAGTCGTAAAAACTCTTCCTCCTGCAGAAACGTCTTCGAGCAGTATTCCGTCATTTCCATAAGTCAATTTCTAGGGGCTGACAAGGGGCAATGCTTATATTGATGTAAATCGACTACAAAAGCGATTAAACCACAGCAGTTGCAGTGAAATTATGCATTTAGAGGATTCAGAGGGGGAGTGGTGGCCACCCGACCACCCCCACACCTGGGCGATGGGAGGTTTGGGGCTTGCACCCCCAGAAATCAAAATACCCCTCAGAATTCAATTTTAAAAAATTTTCGTTTTTTCGCAATTTTTTGATGCCCATGGATAGTGCTCGATGAGAAACGTCGAAAAATTGGGTTTTTATCGCCATACCACCATTTTAAAGGCCATTTTTGACGCCAAAAATCTTACTGCCCCCCCAGAATTTTCTTGCTGCCCTACGTATGATCCCCGTCGTCAAAAAACGGTCTAAAGAAGAATAATTTCTATTTTTGCTGATTTCAGCCATTTTGCAATCACGATTTTTCAAATTTTTCCTTTTTTTTTTTTTTTTTTTTTTTTTTTTTTTTTTTTTTGGCGCTCGCGCGCCGGACGGTATTCATTAATAACATTTACTGACTTTTTGAGCTCTAAAACCCTTATTTTTACGTTAAAAGAGTAGTTTATGTAAAAAAAAGATTTTTCAGCTCTCACAATGAATTATCAAGTATTTTTCGGCGCTTTCCGCCAATGTTTGCAGTAATTTTGCGCATTTTCGTTGATAACTTTAGAAAAGCTTTAACTTTTTCTAGACCAAATAATCCTGTCTATCAAAACACGGCAAAAAATCGATACATGAAGAATAAGGAATGGTTTTTTGGACAATTTTTGGGATTAATATAGAAAATTGGGGTTCCGCCCTGTCGAAAACATCAGGATCCGCCGCTATAGACTCTAAGCATAGAAAATTCGTCTATGCAAAATTATATTTCTGTGCCCTCTTAAAAACCAGTTTTGTAGTTGTTTCCTTATGAGCTCAGCTAGGTTTTTATATTTTTTATCTGTTTTTCAGATCGCAGTCCAACCGTTACTTGCATAAGTAGTATTTCTGGACCAGGCCCATATCAAGGATTTGGCCAAGAGAGGGAGAGGGCGGACCAGACATGCACGCATTCTGAGCGATAAACACACACACACACACACACATATATATATATATATATATATATATATATATATATATATATATATATATATATATATATATATATATATATATATATATATATATATGTGTGTGTGTGTGTGTATAGATGCATGACCACACATGGGCGTAGGGGGAGTTTGGGGGGCATATAGCCTCAATATTTTCAGGCACTTCGCACTGGATTTGCTTTTTTATAATTAATATCTTCAAAACAGCCCAAATTAGCATAAAGCATTGTGAACAAGCAGTGATCGTACGGGGTCAGATTTTCACCCCCGATCGGGGTCGGGGTCGGGGATGAAAAACCCCGGTTTTCGGGGTCGGGGTCGGGGTTGAAGATTAACAATTAACATTGCATGATTACATACCAATTTGAAAAGGATAAAAACGAAACCTTCATTTGTTTGTTGAGCATTCTAATAAAGCTGGTTATGTTCAACATTTTATTTTCATTCCAAGTTCAAGCATGGTTTTAGCAATTTAGCATTACTTTCAATTTTAATCACTAATCGCTCACGCTTTTTCGTATTCTTCCACAGTTTTTTCATAACGGTTTTCTATGGCGCACTGATTGTAGAGGAGCCAATGGCGCGAAGCGCCGAAAACTTTCGAAATTTTTACCGTTTTCATGTAGAATTTACGTCTTTTTATTGACAAACAGTTCGGAAATCATAAGTGGCGCTAAGCATCAAGAAATTCAGTCATATTTTACCGCCCTAAGACAATAATTGGCGGTGCTAAGCGCAGGAAAATTTTGACGTTTTTACTCTTTAAACTCAATTTATACCGCTTAAATCATACAGAACAGATAAACTAATTGCGGCGCGAAGCGCCGAAAATTTTTAAAAATTCCTAATCCTTTTACCTTTTCTGTCCTCCTAAAAATGATCTCTTTCAACATGTAGAACGAGATTCTATGGCTGAAGGTCTGGGGTGGCGCGCTCAAGCTCCACCAGCGAGGTCCAGAGCAGAACCCCGAAAATTTTGTAAAAAAGCACTCTAATTTTTAATTAGTAAAGTTAAAACTTTCGCAAATTGGCAAAATCTCGGTTCTGAATTAAGTCAGAAAAAAAATAAAATTGATGAACACCTACAGTGCAGAAAACTTCTGAGCTGAAATGCGTTTTTCGACCTCTGCTAAGTATGTAGCGCAGCAACAAGTCGCAACCAATAAGTCATTGAAAGATGTATCAATAAGAATTTTGTTCTTACCATTTTCAGGCCCATTTGTGGCCTTCTTATTAACTAGTTCAGAAATCAGAAAATGCGCAAAAACATAAGAAAATTTGGCCTTTCCTTCCATTTAAAATAGAATTATGTGTCCTTGTAAAGAAAGATAAACAAAGCAGAGAATAGATAAATTGGTACGCAAACATTTTCGCACTTTTACATATTATGTTCAACAAGCATGTGCAGTTTCATTCAATAACTAATAGTGCATTAAATCACTAAAGTGCTGCGAAGTACTGGATTATTTTAACAGATTCAAGCTTTTAAATTCATTGGATCTGTATAACAATAAATGATAATGACTCGGCGCGAAGCGCCGGAAAATTTTGACGTTTGTGCCTTTTCAAACTCAATGTTCTGGACACATTGCGCCAGAAGAATCAACATAATTTCTGAAAAATTCCGGGGGGCATGTGCCTCCATCCCCCGGCTACGCCTGTGATTCCGCAGTAATTTCGGCGCACTTCATAATGGAAAATATGCGAACATGTGTGTACGTCTTAACAACATGGCGACCAGGCGTACTTTTTATGAAATATCGCGAGTGTCGAGTTTAACATATTAATTTTGCTGGTGAATGAATCGTCCTTGTTCCGAATTTATTAGCTATTTATTTAATTCTTCTATGTACCAACAAATAAAATGCTATATTTCACCCCGAAAAGAGGTTCAACCCTGACTCGAAAAATCATGCCCCCGGGTCGGAGGTCGGGGTTTAGGCCGGGGTTTTTCGGGGTCGGGGTCCCCGCACGATCACTGATATATATATATATATATATATATATATATATATATATATATATATATATATATATATATATATATATATATATATATAATATATATATATATATATATATATATATATATATATATATATATATATATATATATATATATATATATATATACACATACATACAGGCCTTTAGGGAGGGGGGTAGGGGGCCTGCCCCAAAAATAAATACAACAAAGGGGGAGTAAAGGAAAAATAAGAAAAAAATAAGATTCGCAAAAATTTCCGGCGCTTCGCGACGAAATGAGTAATTGTGTGTTCTATATATCTTTATAATGGCAGAAATTGAATTTCAGAAGGAAAAATGTCAACTTTTTCGGCGCTTCGCGCCGTTTTAACACGATTCTCAGTGATTTTTGCCCTTAGAGACCCAGAAATTAGCTAAAATACACTACCAAAAGTCGAACAACTGTTTTTACCACACTAAAATCGCTACTGCATCATATGATAGTACCTAAAAATTTATGTGTACGGAATGTACAAAGATTTTTGGAAAGACAAAAACTGTAAAAAGGTGTAAAATTCCCAAAAATTTTCTGCGCTTCGCGCCGAAATGAGTAATTGTTTGTCCAATTTTCCTTTAAATCAAAAAGAACACAAATTTAAACTCATTTTATCACACAAGAAATATAGCTTATCAAGATACATCAGATTTCTTGATGACTAAAAAAAGGCGGACTGAACAGAAAAAGCGTAAAATCATGCCGTTTCGGTGTTTGTGATACATTTTTTGGCCTGATAAATAACCATATTCTGGTAAATTTGCTGCAAATTTTAGTGTTTCAATTTTTGCTCAGATGCTCTCTGGTGCGTTGGCTCCTGGGGCTCTGCCCCGCCCAGACCCCGCTGGGAGGCGCTTGCAGGCGCGCCACCCCAGACCTTCCCCAGCCGTAGGGGAGGCTACAACTATGGTAACAGGGGTATCCTTAACAGTATACTTTTTTAAGTAAAAAAAAATCTTGCCCCCCCCCCGAAAAAAAATTTCTGCCTACAGGCCTGCACACACACACACATATATATATATATATATATATATATAATATATATATATATATATATATATATATATATATATATGTAATTGTGGTGTCGCTTTTTTACCGGTGCCAGTGCTACATTAGCATATTATATAGTGTCCTACGCTTCTTCAAAAAGGGTTAAATTTGCACCTATTTTTCACCGGATATACATATTAAGGGCAAAATTTCATTTGGCTAGTAACGGCTTCATTACTTTTTATTTATGAATACATATTAATTTTCCTCACTTAAGGATTAAACAAACAAAAAATTGTGATAAAATTGAAATTCGAAGAAAAATTAAAGTTAAATAGTGTATTATAAGTTTAAGTGTAGCGCAATCAAGATTGGCTTGTGCAGTAGTTGATTCTTCAGTCAAATCGAAATTTGGTTTTAGTGCATTAGTTAAATATTTAACTAGTAAGAAACAAACATGAAAATAGCCACAAAAACTTTTTGAGGTTAAATTATTTGAGTTTATCATTTCACATTTTCAAAAGCCTCTGAAAACAAAGATGGGATATATTAGTAATGCAAAGACTTAGAACTTCATTTACAAAGTTTTAACAAGCTTTTTCTGAATAATTTGCAGGAAAAAGTTTTGCATGAAAACTTTTTTGAAATTCTAGCTGCGTTTTACGGTCTTCTGCTCACGAAATGGAAAAATAAAAATGGATTTGATGAAATTAAGTTGAAAACTACTCTGTAGTACTCATCCTTCTTGCCCACAGATGGTAGAATTAGGAAAACTTTCCACTCTGTATGTCGATGTTTTTAATTTTAATCTACTTTATTTATTAGTGTCCACGCTTCTTGCTGTTACTTGATGTTTTCAATAAGATGTGTTTCGTTAAATAAAATAATTCATTTTTAAAGCTTGAAGACTTGTTCTGAAGTTCAGTCAAAATGCTTCACTATGCTAATCAGAAGATTTTATTAACAAAATGCTACCTTTTTGCGCCTTTATTCATTAAATTAGTGATAAATGAGCTTCAATTATTCTTTTTACACTAATTCTTTCTCTTTTATCTAGCACCGGCACCGGCGCCAGTACCAGCCTAGCACCGGCCCGGTGCCGGTGCTTAGAGCATCGGCGCCGGTGCCGGTGCCCAGGACATCACTAATATATATATATATATATATATATATATATATATATATATATATATATATATATATATATATATATATACTAGCAAAGAAAAATGCTTCTATGGAACAAAAAAGGGAATATACTTGGGATTGTGAATTATCGAGGATGTAAAAGGAGGGGACTAGGAAAAATCTCCCTATGTTATATGCCAAAAATCGCAAAATATGTTAAAAATCAGACTTTCTCTAAACAATGCAAAAAATCGAAGTATATTCTGCGGCCTTTGAAAAATGTAAAAGTTTAGTAAACAATTGTTGTAGACATGTGTAAAAGAGTATCTACATAAGGTCTGTTGCACGTCAGCTTCCGTGTTTATTACTGCTTTGAACCAACAATATCATCGATTGTCTTGAATGCATCGATATGTACTATTTCATTCAATTCGCTTAGCTACTGCATTGCTAATTCGCTGCTTTTTTCAATCAATTTTTTGGTAATTTGAATATTGCTTGCACTTTGACACATAGAATGGCTGTATCTGCTAAATGACACGCTTAGTAAAAATGAAATACGAACAACTTAATCATGATTTGTTAACAGCATTTCACTTTCAGTCACATTATTAAGCAACTCAAAGTTGAATGAAGTCTGCAAAAAGTTGCATTACGTAATATGCTTTTAAGATATTATGTCAATCAGAGAAAATTATTTTAAAATAATACGTTTTTTCAGAGACCGCAAAATATACTTCGATTTTTTTGCATTGTTTAGAGAAAGTCTGATTTTTAACATATTTTGCGATTTTTGGCATATAACATAGGGAGATTTTTCCTAGTCCCCTCCTTTTACATCCTCGATAATTCACAATCCCAAGTATATTCCCTTTTTTGTTCCATAGGAGCATTTTTCTTTGCTAGTACCCTACTTTTAATTAGCAAGATTTGGAAATACAATACTAGATTTCATTTACTGTGCGGTTCTTCCAATAACTGAATGGTTTAAACTTTACAAAGCTACTAGTTGTACAAGAAACAAACATTCTGATTAGTAATTCTTATGGTACGTAGAACATCCTGTAAAGAAATATGCTTCCAAAACTTTCTAGAGCTAAACTTAATTTACATTTTAAACTTTACACAAGAGTGTAAAGAATTTTAGTGGGATTAATACTTTCGATATTGCTCTGATATAACGATCAGCATTTATTAAGAAATGAAACCTCTATAATGTTCTAAGAACAAATTAACATTAGGTGTTAATCACTTTGCACTACTCTTCATGCGCCCCTAGCAGACGTATCACATCTGTTTCCATATATATTTTACGACTTTAGGGAAAAAATAAGTTACTGTGAGGCTCTAGAATGAAGCTTATTATATAGTGTAAACTTTACACTAGCAACGAGTGTAAAGAAGATTTTAGTCGGATTTGTAAATTCGATATTACTCGGATATTACGATCAACATTCATGAAAAAATTACGTCTCCATAACGGTTGAATGACAAATAGACACAGATGTAAACCACTTTACATCCCTGTTGAGTGTAAACAAGCGCGCCCAGCTGACGTCCCTTATTTAATTTCATGCAAATTTTCAGATTTCGGAAAAAAATTCAGGTTTTTGCAAAGCTCTAGAACGGAAGATTAATTAGCAGTGTAAACTTTACACAACTGCCTAGTGTAAAGAGGATTATATTCCGATTTGTAAATCTGATATTACTCGGATATTATTATCAACATTTATGAAAAAATTGCATGTCTACAATGGTCTGAGGACAAATAAACAATGAGTGTAAACTATTTTACATCACTGTTGGATGTAAACAAACGCGCCTACGTGACGTCTCACATTTGATTCTTTAAAAATTTCTAGACTCTAGGAAAAAATTAGGTTTCTGGAATGCTCAAAAACGAAGATAAATACATATGTAGTGTAAACTTCATGTAAACAGCTAGTGTAAAGGAGATTTTGGTCAGATTCGTAATTTTGATATTGTTCGATATTGCGATTAATATTAATGAAAAAAATTAAGTCTCCATAATGTTCTATGGGCAAACTAACAATAGGTGTAAACCACTTTACAACACTGTAAAGTGAAAACATATGCGCCAGACTGGCACATCAAATTTGGTTCCTGGTCCATTTCTAGACTTGATAATCGTGTCCCTGACTCATAACCGGAGAAGCAGGCAGAAAAAACAAGACAGAAACGCATTTTAAACACCAAATTTTTGACTTTACACTCGCTAAATATTAATGTATAGACAATTTGCTTTGACATGCACCCGATATAAAGCACTTTATTTTTATTCTATTGACTTATCCCGACTTCTGGACGGAGAAAGTGGCGAACAAAAAACGCAACAAAAACGTATTTTCCATCATTTAGAACACTATAAACTTTAAAAATCCGTACCGAACTCCCCATTGAGTTTAAAGAAATTCGGTTTGGTACAATTTGTAGCTTTTAAATCGTAGTACATTCCTGTGTGCCAAAATTCTCTTTCAAAAATTATTTGGTATGATTTATTAATCAAAATTCGGAAAAAACGTGTTTTTCGCCCATTTTTTACCTCTGATTTCGAACTTTACACCCCCATAAATAACTCAATATTGCGTTTTTTTAAATGCAGTTTGCTGCGATGTGTAGCCCCTGAAAGGCACTTTATTTCTGCTGTATCCAATTTACCCTGACTCAAAAGCGGAAAAATTTGGCAGAGAAATATTAATTAAAATCCGTTTTTTACACCATCAGCTAGAGTGTAAACTTTAAAACCCAGGATCTAACTCACCATAGAGCGTAAAAGACTTTGCTTATATGCAGAATGCAGCCCTTGATCCGCTCTACATTTCTGTCAGAAAACATTTTAAAAAACTCATAACCGGAGTTAGTATCAGACATAAGCAGGTTAAAAACTCGACCAAAATGTGCTTTTTCACCCCCAGATTTTCGCACTCTTTACACTCCCATTCGAGAACTAATGCGAATTTCAACAAACAAAAAAAAATTCAATTTGGAGCATCCCTTCCTCTACAAATCTGTGCCATTAATTTATTTAAGGAGTCAATACTGAGTTGTCCACATGCCGTCTAAAAAACCTCTTAAAATTCATCATATGTTATAACGTTACACAAAAACTTTACACCTTCTTTACACAGCCAGTTTTAAGTTTCAAGAAAAACAAAAAACACGGGCAGCGAATTTTTTTATTATCTATCTTTTAAAAAAGAACCGCACCTTCCAGAAGTGTCTCGTTATAGCTGTAGGGGGGTGCACAGGTGTTAGGGGTACCCAAGTATATTATAGGTACTATAGGTACGAGCTAACGCGCTGCCTATGATATATATATATATATATATATATATATATATATATATATATATATATATATATATATATATATATATATATATATATATATATATATATATATATATATATATATATATATATATATATATATATATATATATATATATATATATATATATATATATATGTGTGTGTGTGTGTGTGTGTGTGTGTGTGTGTGTGTGTGTGTGTGTCACTGTGATGGGAAGGCAAAGGTCACTTTAGTAGACACATTAAAACATACACAATAGTCATAAACCATTAATCATTACTAGAGCTGCACGCGGGTACCGAGTACCGGGTAGAAAATAATTTTACTACCCGGGTACCCGAGTACCCGGGTAGAAAATAATTTACTACCCGGGTACCCGAGTACCCGGGTAGAAAATAATTTTACTACCCGGGTACCCGAATCCTCTAATATAAAATGGAAAATTAGCACTGCAGTTATGCAATATGTGCTAAGAATTGAATTAGAAACCTAGAAACATATTGCTTCTAAAGTGCGACTGAATCACAATGTAAATGTGATTTGATATAGTCAATCGTAAAATGTTAAATAAGCGAGTCTGTTAATATTTCTCATTATCACAATATATCGCGCGTACCGTCTAGGCATATTCCATTATTCAGCTCTTTAGTTACATTATTTTATTTGTGCCGAATTCTTCTTATTCTTCATTGTAAACAAATTTAAACAAGAAATTATCTGTTAGCGACGCTTTTTTATAATGCATTCACTTCAGTGACCATTCTATAAATTTAAACTGCAACATTTATTCACATCGTGCGCGCAACTGTTTTAGTTAGACCTGGTTCAAAGCCTATCGATGTTACAAATGCAGTCAGCCATAGGCGTAGCCAGGGGGCATTGGGAGTACCTGCCCCCCGAAATTTTTCAGAAAATATTGTTGATTTTTTTGTTGCAATGATGTACGTCCAGAAAACTGAGTTCAAAAAGGTAAAAACTTCAAAAGTTCCCACGCCGAGTCATTATTATTTATTGCTATATAGATCCAACAAATTTAAAAGCTTGAATCAGCTAAAATAATCCAGCACTCCACATCACTTTAGTAATTTAATGCACTATTTGTTCGTTGAATGAAACTGCGCATGCTTGTTGAGCATGATAGTAAAAGTGCTAAAATGATTGTGAACCAGTTTGTCTATTCTCTGCTTTGTTTGTCTTTTGTGTACCAGTTTGTCTATTCTTTGTTTCGTTTATCTTTCTTTACAAGGACACATAATCCTATTTTAATTGGAAGGAATAGCCAAATTTTCTTATGTTTTTGCGCATTTCTTGTTCTATGAACTGCATTTTGTTAATTAGAAGGCCACAAATGGGCCTGAAAACGGTAAGAACAAAATTTTCATGGACACATCTTTCTATATCTTATTGGCAGCGACCCTTTGCTGCGCTATGTACCCAGCAGAGGTCGAAAAACGCATTTCAGATCAGTTTTTGCAATGTAGGAGTTCATCAATTTCAAGGGTTTTTGGGCTTGCTTCCGAACCGAGATTTGGCCGATTTTTCGAAAATTTTAATGTTTTTTACAAAATTTTCCGGGACTCTGCCCCGGATCCCGCTCGCCACCTCAGATGTGCCGCAGCCATAAAATCTCGTTGTACGTGTGCAACGAGGTTTTAGGGAGAACAAGCCACGTAATACGGTTAGAAATTTCTAAAAATTTCCGGCGTTTCGCGCCGTCATTAATTTGTCTGTTTTATATGATTTAAGCGGTATAAATTGAGTTTAATGTGCAAAAACGTCAAAATTTTGCGGCGCATAGCGCCGCCAGTTACTGTTCTTTCTTTTTGTAAAGCTCTTGCATTGCGTTTAAAAGCACTGAATCACTCAAAATATCTTCAGTGAAAGTAAGTAATTCGCAGTTTTCTTGTTAGAAGCTTGAATTGTCAAAACTGTTTTGTACAAATTTGATAATTTTCTGCTCTATCAGATTATTAGTATTCACAGAGCTACAAACTGTTAAGGGTGGAAAAAATGACTAAATTTCTTGGCACTTTGCGCCACTTATTAATTCCGAACTGTTTGTCAATAGAAAGGCCGTAAATTCTACACGAAAACGTTTATGCCCCCAAGCCAAAATTCTGACTACGTCTCTGCAGTCAGCTCCAGATAGACTTAGACTTGTTTTTGAATAAATTTTCATTTCCGGTTGATTTCAAAATTGCTTTCGGTCAATGTGTTTTCCTGCTTCTAATGTTTAAATGACGCTATGAAGATACGAAACCTGCTTCACAATTTTTTGCTTTGAATTATGAGAATGACTTAAATTTCATTAAATGCATACAAATTCTTCAGATTAAAGCCTTGACTCTATTTAATCTTGCAATAATTTTTCAATAATTTTACTGCTTAAATATCACTTTGCCCTAGACCTCACTGTCATCCGTAAATATTCGATGTTCACTGCATTCTCTTTTATCTAAGGTCCCACCCGGGTACCCGGGTAATGAAATAGCCGGGTACCCGGGTAGTAAAATTTGCAAGTGCAGCTCTAATCATTACTAATCCAATAAGGTTAAAGCTTACCATTCGAGAAAAGACGTTGTTCTAAGGCGATGATGAGCGACTTTTGGCACTGTTTTCGGACCTAAATAAAAGCTTTCACTTGAATAAACGATTTTTTGCACTCTTAGCAGAGGAATAAGGATAGCTTGACTCAAACAACCAAGTCGAGTGGTATAAAAAATAATACGTAGGTTATCAATGAATATTAGGTCCAGGGGATGACTTTTTAGTCGGGGTCGGGCAAGATGTTATGTATTGTACATATACTGATCCTATAAGCATACCTGGGCAATGGCTGACGGGTCGCCCCGTCCAACTTCCAGCCAAAAGGGTGGGTGGGTCCCTAGACTCATTATGCCTTTTTACGGTGCAAAATTTCACTAAAATACGTACCTAGCCAGTTAATTTTTGTAAAAGTCTGCTCGCTGCCTGCCATCTTCTTAATTTATTAAAATATTAACATATCAAAAATGATAAATATATAAAAAATTACAATAAAAATAAACTTAATATATTTAAAATTATGAATGTGAAAATTTTGTAAAATTATAATATGAAAAGGCGAGGTGGCTGAAACTTTTAAATAAGCACTTCTCGATTTGATGGGGAGCATCAGCAAATTTGTTAATCTTAAAGTTTTCCATGCAACTGCTTCTCGTAATTGGTACATTGTCGCACGGACCTACTCTTTAAAGGTGACCATTATTTTATGCAAATAAAATGGACAATAACTAGGTCTAATCTTGCCCAAAAATAAAATTTCCAGGTTTTTCCCGGGAGATTTATGGACCATTCCCCGTTTTAAATCATGCTTTAAACGCACACTATATGCGCAGAAGTGTCATGATAAGAACATGAAAAAGGATAAGGCACAAGCAACTTTTAATCGAACAAATGCAAACACTACACAAAACGTTTTGGAACAATCATAATTTCTTTTTCAATGATGCTAACGAGCGATAGCACTCGCAGCCTATAATATAGTACAGTAGCGATTTTGGTGTGGTAAAACAGGGTTTTCGATATTTGTTAGTGTATTTCAGCTAATTTCTGGAATTCCCACGCCAAAAATTACTAAAAATTGTCTCAAAACGGCACGAGATGTCTAAAAATTTGACATTTTTCCATTCTAAATGCAAATTCGGCCATTTTAAAGATATATAGGACCAGTGGCGGATCTAGGATTTTCCTAAGGGGGGCCGTTGTCCAAACTTTTCCAAAAACTGTCAAAAATATGTCCAAAAATTTGCCCTTAACGCGCAAAATAGCGTTTTTTCGCTGTTTTACATTTTATAATTTTACATAAAATCACTTGACGCAATATTTTTTCTAAAAATTTTTAAATGTTAGACAATTTTGTGCGAAAAAATCATTAAAATTCTTTGGCTTTAACAAAAATCTGGCGCGAAGCGCCGAAAAATTTGTGAAATTAAGGCGAATAGACGTCTAGAAGCATGATTTACTGTTTAATTTCCTGTATTTATAGCATTTGAGCGAAACATCGAAATTTTTAATTGAAAATAGAAGAAAAGTATGCAAAAATAGCTGTTAAAATAGTTTTGAAGCCTACATGAACGGAAAATGGCTTCCAAGCAGTGTTTTTTTGTACAAGGTCCGTTTGTACATATACAATGATGGTTCCTAAAAGTCTTTGTACATTTTGTACACACAAATTTTTGGGTACTATGATATAGTACGGTAGCGACTTTAATGTGGTAAAGGCAGAGTTGTTCGACCTTTGGTAGTATATTTTGGCTAATTCCTGGTTTTATGAAAGCAAAAATCATTAAGTATCATCTTAAAACGGCGCGGAGCGCCGAAAAATTTGACATTTTTCATTTCGAAATGCGATTTCTGCTATAATGAAGATATATATGACACACAATTACTCATTTCGGCGCGAAGCGCCGAAAACTTTCGCGAATTTCAGACCTTTTTTTGCAGTTTTTGTCTTCGCGAAAATCTTTGTACATGTACAAAGACGGTCCCGAAAAGTCTTTGCACATCGGGTAAAATCTTTGCCGAATACAAAAAAACGTGCTTCCATGTCACCAAGAAAGTGAATAAATGTCATTAATAGGTATCATCCGGCGCGCAGCGCCGAAAAAATTTGAGAAGTTGTGGTTACTGACGGCCAAAAATCGTTGCGAATTGCTTATCCATTCTTTATCTCGCCAAATATTTTTGACCAATGGGGGGGGCGGCCGCCCCCCTTGCCTCCCTGAAATCCGCCCCTGTATAGGACAAACAATTACTCATTTCGGCGCAAAGCGCCGAAATTTTTTAGGAATTTTACACCTTTTTACAGGTTTTGTCTTCCCAAAAATCTTTGAACATTTTGTACACAGAAATTTTTGGATACTATAATATGGTAGAGTAGTGACTTTAGTGTGGTAAAAACAGAGTTGTTCGACTTTTGATTACCTAATTTCTGGGTCTCTAAGGCAAAAATCACTAAGAATCGTCTTAAAACGGCGCGAAGCGTCATAAAATTTGAAATTTTTCCTCTTAAAATGCAATCTCTGCCATTATAAAGATATGTAAAACACCCAATTTCTCATTTTTTGCGAATTTCAGACCTTTTTTCAATTTTAGTCTTCCCAAAAATCTTTGTACATGCACAAAGACGGTCCCGAAAAGTCTTTGGACATCGGGGAAAATCTTTGCCGAGTACAAAAAAACACATATGCACAAACGTCTTAACGAACAATAGTTCAAATCACCGTTTTTTTTGTACGAGACAAAGATTTTGAGGCTCGTACAAAGATTCTTGGAGCGATCTTTGTACAACTTTGTACACAAAGTATAGGCACTTTTTGACCGATTTTTCATTGTACAAAAAAATCGCTAAGTTTTCGTACAAAAAACAGTGGTACAAATAGCTACTACATAGATATATCAAACAAAGAGAATACACAAATATCAATCAACGATGTGACAATGGGCGAGATGAAAAACGGAAATAAATGCTACATGATAAAATATAAAAACAAGTAAACTAGCATGATACTAAAAGCGATAAAAAATATAACATTGTACTATTAATTCAATATTTTTGGCCTCCAAAACTGAGTTCAAACTAAATTTCTTGACGAAAATCCCGGATTTGTCCCGGGAGCCAAAAAAATCCTCAAGCTTTTCCCGGGTTCCCGGGTGCACTGTTTTCTTTTTTTGTACAGAAAACTTCGATTTTTTTTGTACAATCGAAAATCGGTCGAAAACTGCCTATACTTTGTGTACAGAGATGTACAAAGATCGCTCCAAAATCTTTGTACGAGCCTCAAAATCTTTGTCCCGTACAAAAATAAAAAACAGTGCCCGGGTGAGTGCCACCCTGTCAATATATCGATGCGTATGTTATAGCATACGCATATGCAAATGCATAGCTATTTTCGAATTTCGAAGATAACGCATAGTTCATGGGTTAATGGAATTTTCATGGAATCTTTAGGTTAGCAAAATCATGTTGATTGAATCTTATTTTTAATTTTGATTTTAATAACTTCCGAGAATTTCTTTAGCACTGCTTATCTTGAGAATGTAGCAAAATGAGTTGAAAAGAAGACAAATGTGAAAAATATTCAACTATGTGCGCTGCTTATAATTCGCGCATTGCTTACCATTAAAAATAAGTAAAAGTAAGGTAAAACAAGAAATTCAAAAGAAAGTTTTGGCGCTTCGCGCCAGATGAAATTTCTGTGTTGCTATTATTGTTTATCTTAATAAAGTGAATCACTATAGAATTTATATTTTCATTACTAACTTCAATACACATGCAGCAAAAACTTGTACAAAAGGGTTGCATGGGTGAGTTTAACTGACACATATACTTCTCTAACTATTAAGCTCCAGAAAAAGGTGGGTCTGTTCCTGAAAAAGGTGTGTCCGTGCCTGAAAACGGTGAGTCCGTGCCTGAAAAAGGTGATCCATCTCTGAAAAAGGTGGGTCCATTTCTGAAAAAGGTGGGTCCGTGCCTGAATAAGGTGAGTCCGTGCCTGAAAAAGGTGGGTCCATCTTTGAAAAAGGTGGGTCCGTGCCTGAAAAGGGTGGGTCCGTGCCTGAAAAGGGTGGGTCCGTCCCTGAAAAAAGTGGGTCGTTCAGCTTAATCAGTGGGAGAGTCCCAGAAAAAAGTGGGTCTGTCCCTGAAAAAGGTGGGTCTGTCCCTGAAATAGGTGGGTTCATGCCTGAAAAGGGTGGGTCCGTCCCTGAAAAAAGTGGGTCGTTCAGCTTAATCAGTGGGTCAGTCCCAGAAAAAAGTGGGTCTGTCCCTGAAAAAGGTGGGTCCATGCCTGAAAAGGGTTGGTCCATTTCTGAAAAAGGTGGGTCCGTGCCTGAAAAAGTGGGTCTGTCCCTGAAAAAGGTGGGTCTGTCCCTAAAAAAGGTGTGTCCGTGCCTGGAAAAGGTGGGTTCGTGCCTGAAAAAGGTGGGTCCGTCTCTGAAAAAGGTGGGTTCATGCCTGAAAAAGGTGGGTCTGCCCCGAAAAAGGTGGGTCTGCCCCGAAAAAGGTGGGTCCATGCCTGAAAAAAGGTGGGTGTCCCTGAAAAAGGTGGGTCGGTGCCTGAAAAAGGTGGGTCTGTCCCTGAAAAGGTGGGTCTGTCCCTAAAAAGGGTGGGTCCGTCCCTGAAAAAGTGGGTCGTTCAGCTTAATCAGTGGGTCAGTCCCAGAAAAAAGTGGGTGTCCCTGAAAAAGGTGGGTCTCTCCCTGAAAAAGTGGGTCCGTGCCTGAAAAAGGTGAGTCGTTTAGCTTAATCCGTGGGTCGGTCACTGAAAAAAGGTGGGTCTATCCGTGAAAAAGGTGTCAAACAGTATAATAAGATGGTTCCTGTGCATGTTTTGCAAACTGGTCACGATGTACTGTATCTAGCATTTCCTTAAATCATCTCCAAAAATTTTCTCCCTGTACTAAACATAGCCCCGTCCAAGTTACCCCTTCGCCCCGTCCAACTTTTGGTTCGGCCCGTGCAGGTGATGGGCCGATATGGGGCATTGCCCAGGTGTGCCTATAAGTATACACTTGAAGATTATTAATAATACGTTCTTCAGTAATGCTTACTAATATAGCTGCAGAGAAGGAATTAATAAAAAGGTATCTAATTTAGTAAAGGCTTTGGATTTAAAACTGTAATAAGAAAAACGTTTTGAAAAGTATATACCAATTACGCTTGTGATTATTAATCAGTACATTCAAATGATTAAAATTCATGGCGCAGATATTAATTAGGTAAGTTTTCTTCAGATTTTCGAAGGTTAATCGATTTTCGGGGGATTTGAAATTCGTAGGGAAATTTATAAGATGTCTAATGAATTTATTTAAATTGAAAAATATTAAATCCATAACAAATTTAGATATCCATATCATAATGAATGATATCTCTTTTCTACGCAGAAAAATTCTTCGATGCTACGACGCGCTCATCATTTCATGATAAAGGTCAACTTAAAACGAGCATTTTACTTTATACTTACATTTTCAAATTTAACATAATCTTTTTATTCCAATTTTATTCCAATTTCTACTCTAAAAGACCGAAAAATGAGGAAGTCTTAAGTTACGATAGAAAAAGTACCACAAATTTACTATTTATCCCCCACATATCCAGGCACGTATCTGACCCTCCTATTTTTGGGGGACCAACACCAAATTTGGGGGTCTAAGCCATACATGCACAGCATGGGAATTCTGGGGGTGAAAACCTAAAGTGCCTTTTTTGGGCCCAAAAATGGCCGGTTCAGGTTAAAAAACATCGTTTTTGGCGTTTCTGACGATACTCTATCCTTCTATAGCATAAAATCATGAAAAAATTTCGAAAAAAGTCGAATAAATTGACCGATATATCGCTTAAAACATGAATATATGGCGCTAAGCGCTGAAAATTTGGCGATTTTGAGCAAATAGATAGCTAAAAAACCTTAAAAAGACACTTTTTCTACCAATTTTCAGGTAAGTTTAGGAAACTTTTGAAAAATCGCCAATTCTGGGGGGGGTGAAAAATTATTTGCGGGGGTAAAAAATGATTCTGCGGGGGGTACCCCCCCACAAACCCCCCAAGATCATGTATGGTCTAAGCCAAAAATAGCACAAAATAACGCGTAAAAAGTCATATTTTTCCGGTTTTTTTCTGAATTTTGGGGGATTCCATCCCCGCAGCTACGTGCCTGCCCATATCGATGTTTTATTCCCTGAAATCGTGAAAATGAATATATCGGGTTTAGTAGGACTTCCTCTGACCGATTTTTTACTCTCATAACCTACAATTAGTCATGTCTTTCAGCTTTACTGCGCTATTAAAATTGTTAATTTGCGAGTTCGGAGCATTTTTCCGGGTCAAATTGCGGCTTTTGCGATAGGCATTCAAGATGGCGCAAATTGATTACCAATTATTTCGTAAAATTGTAAATATCACTATCGAAAAAACATCACTTGACGCAAAACAATAGGACTATTGATTGGCCAGGACACCGATAACTCCAATCATAGCATTAAATTATACTTTTTATAAAGTTGACCACTTAAACAATTCTGCTGCATTCTATCCGGCCAGGGTCAACAGATCATATAAATTTCATTTACAATACTTGTCAAAATAAAAGAAAAATGTGTGCAAGGTTACTATTCTGACAAAAACTATGTATGTATAAACTTAAGAAATCACGAGGATATTATGTTCAACCAGTGTTTTTTGTACAAGGTCCGTTTGTACGTGTACAAAGATGGTCCCCAAAAGTCTTTGTACATTTTGTACATGCAAATTTTTGTGTACTATAATATAGTACAGTAGCGATTCCAGTGCGGTAAAACAGGGTTTTCGATCTTTGGTAGTGTATTTTAGCTAATTTCTGGGTTTCTGACACCAAAAATTACTAAAAATTATCTGAAAACGGCGCGAAGCGCCGAAAAATGTTGACATTTTTTCATTCTAAATGCAAATTCTGCCATTTTAAAGATATATAGGACAAATAATTTATCAGTTCGGCGCGAAGCACCGAAAATTCTGGGAATTTTACACCTTTTTACAGTTTTTGTCTTCCTAAAAATCTTTGTACATTTTGTACACACACATTTTCGGGTACTATAATATGGTACAGCAGCAATTTTAGTGTGGTAAAAACAGAATTCTTCAACTTTTCGTAGTGTGTTTTAGCTAATTTTTGGGTCTCTAAGGGCAAAAATGACTAAGAATCGTCTTAAAACGGCGCGAAGCGCCGAAGAATTTGAAATTTTTACTTTTGAAATGCAATTTCTGCCATTATAAAGATATATAGAACACACAATTACTCATTTCGGCGCGGAGCGCCGAAATTTCCTCGGATTTTGGACCTTTTTTGCAATTTTTGTCTTCCCAAAAATCTTTGTACATGTACAAAGACGGTCCCGAAAAGTCTTTGTACATCGGGAAAAATCTTTGCCGTGTACAAAAAAAACCGTTGTTCAACCGAAAGCTACTCAGCAGTTAGATTTTAATTTTCTTCCACTCCTTTGAAGAAAGGTAAGACAAATACGTTGGATCTGTAATCACATAAGTAAGATAAAGATACTAGTCTAGATTTAAGCGACAAAAACAGTCCAACTATCAAATTTTACCATTTGAATTCATCAAATTCTTGAATAAATGTTTTGTGCGCTTCATTACAATTATATAGATTGATTTTAGAAGAAACACTGTGATTTCTCACACGCAATTAAAAATGTTTTAGCTCCGGCATAAGCCTCGTCACCGGGGCCAGTGCTTGGGACATCCCTTATTAATATTACGTAAATTTTCATTAGTGAGAAAAATAGAAGTACTTTAGTTATTCAGATACTTCATTTAATCTTCAAAGAAAGCGACAAGAGAATAAATTTGATATTCGGTAGCAATAAGAGAAAGTAATTGTATATAAACAAAGTTTAAAACATCCGTATAATTTAGTAATGAAATTCATATTCTACGTCTAAATGAATCACCTGCGTTTTCTCGTTGTCCAGAAAGTGCAGTAACATTGGTACCAATAAGTGATTATTGAGCGAGTAAAGCGTACCGCTCTTTATGCAGTGTATCATTAGGTGAGGAACCTGCGCCAACACCTCTGTTTGAATGATCGCCTCTGAATCGAATAATAATTTATAAAATTTATGCATCTTATATAATTAGGCTTTTATAAGTATGACCAGATTATAAAAAAAGGATTCAATAAACCCTCTGCGTTGAGTTCTTTTTGTACTATTTAGTACCTACTACTACCTTGGAGACAGTACAGTACCCTACATCCACATAGTCAAAGGCTCTGGAAGGAGAAAATACCGAGTGTCCTTATTGCGGAGGCTTATTTATTGTCAAATTTTTATATTTAATTTGTTGTTAATTTGCTGTATTTTATTCTTCATTAATAGTTGTGATTAAATCTGAATGAAAACAAATAAGAATAAGGACGATAAGATGACCAATAACATCAAATATATACGAAATAATGGAAGAACTGAATGACAAAAATTATGAGTTCAACGCTGAAAAATAATTGTATGCATGCAATAGCATGGGGGTTGAGAGCAGGGCGGATTTAGGGGGGGGGGCATCGGCCCAAAATAGTGCGCAAAATTAAGCATTTTTGAGCGATTTTTAGCGATTTTCGGCTTAAAGCGGCTAATTTTTCCGCCCAAGTCAGGGTTCCGCCCCCCTTAGGAAAATCCTAGATCCGTCACTGGTTGAGAGGGTATGACCCCCTTGGGCCTAAACGCTGATAGATATACAGCACTTTAAACCGAAAAAAATATTGCTATATCCAAGCCTTTTTTGGCTCAGAAAATTAGCTATATAGCCTTCTTTGAACTCGGAACACTATAAAAAAGTGTGAAATTCCCACAAATTTTCGGCGCTTCGCACCGAAATGAGTAATTGTTTGTCCGATATATTTTTAAAATGGCAGAATTTGCATTTAGAATAGGAAAATGTGAAATTTTCGGGCGCTCTGCACCATTTTGAGACAATTTTTAGTAATTTTTGGTGTCAGAAACCCAGATATTAGCTAAAATAAATTACCAAAGATCGGAAAACCCTGTTTTACCACACTAAAATCGCTACTGTACCATATTACAGTACAAAAAAATTTACATGTACAAAATGTACAAAGACTTTGGGGGACCATCTTTGTACATGTATAAACAGAATCTTAAACAAAAAACAAATATGGGTGGAATTATAAAATGCTTTTTGGTGTCCAAAATGGTAGATACGCGCTAAAAACATCGTTATTCAGCAATTATAACGATGCTCTATCCTTCTAGAGCAATTAAAAACATAAAGAGATTTCGAAAAAACCAAAAAGTAGGAATAAGTTAAACAAAATATACACAGAACATGAGTAAAATGGCGCGAAGCGCCGAAAAATTAGGCAATTTTGAGCAAATAGATGGCTAAAAACGCATAAAAACGTTTTTTCTACAAATCAAATTTTTAGAAAATTTTTGGGAACTACATATCAAAAAATCGATGAACCCCAAGATCATATTTGATAATACCTATTAACAGACAAGCAACAGGAGGATGAGGGACGCACCACCCAAAGTTGGTTGTTCACCCAAAATCAGCAAATTTTTGACCCCCTGACTTTGGGGTAAACTTGCGATTTTTGGCCGAAAATTTGAGGTCATTTATCTCCTCCCCACTAAAAATGGCGAGCGACTCCCTCCCGAAATTTCGACCCGTATCATAAATGCACACGATCAAAAGTTCTGGGAGGGGAGTTGACCGAGTTTCCTTGGGGGAAGGTAAATGATTAATTTCAACGGCTAATTATGGCGCGAAAACGATAAGTTTATGTTGATTTTTAAGAAATTTTTATCGTTTCTTACCCCCGTTAGAAACCGTAAAAATATTTTATTTGTTGCTTTTAGTCTTTTTGAATATTCGTGATTAAGTTTGCATGAAAACAAGTGATAATAAGAATGGTGGAATGACTTGGACTATCAAATATGCACAAAATATTGGACAAAAAGTGTCTGAATGAATGAATGGACAGAGTACTACCCAAAAACAACTTCAAATGATACTGTTGGGCATCGTTTCCGTGCTTTTATAATTCCAACAATATGTTTTAGTCCGCAAATGGCCTGAGAGGGGTATGCTTTTTAAAAGTTGTGCTGGGAAGATACATCCCCACGCCTTCCCCCCAGTGTGCATGTGTGCGATACATGTATGCCTATTAATGCCATTTATGTAGGTACTAGTTTTCATAGCGACAGAGAAGAGAAGTTTTTGCGTGAGAAGTTATTACATACATACAACGAAGACGTTATTGGCTGTGACAAGGACTCTTGGCGAACAAACGTAGTAATTTCGGCATAACCCCATTAAAATTTTGGGCGCTTTGTCCCAAATATCTTCAATATCTTTGATATTGCTCGAGAAAGCACATGAATATAATGAAAAGCCAATGATTCAATCATATATATGTATTCAGCCATCATTCAAGCGAGTTTTTACAATATTTTCGCTCATAAATGATATTTAATGAAACCTTTAGCACCGTGTAAACACAAAAGTTTCAGAAATTTCTAATTTTTTGGATAAATCCTGCACTAAGAATAATTCTGAATAAAATTTTATATCAGAAAATTCCTTAAAAACGCTATTTCGAATATTGACAGCGGAATTTTCTTTGCTACCTTTTTCATGAAAAGATTAAGGTACCCACATCGCTTAGAAAAACCATGGATTCAACACCGGTATTATATGCAGCTCGGTGGCCAACCATGCAACATTAATAAATTACTCGGTTTTGACCCGATGTGCACACACCCTCGCGAATTATTATACACAAAAAACAATTAGCTTTTTCGTCTTCGAACTTGAAATTGAATTAATTGTATTATGATCATGCATGTAACCATTTATGTAACAGCTCAAAATTACGGGTGTAGGTCTCAGGCCATTTTCAGGGGGGGGGTAAACGACCTCCAATTTTTGGCCAGAAACAGTAAAAAACACCTAAAAACGGTCAGAAATTCACCAAAAATCGGAGGAGCGGGGCTCAGAAAATTTCTGGCTTTGAGGATGGGAGGACGACCGACTTTGGGTGGGGGATCCCCATCCCCTTTCACACTTTTGCATGTAACAGAGTGACGGGGGATGCCCCAGCCAAAGTTCGTCAACCCCTGTAGCCAAAAGTCAGAGGATTTTTCACCCTGAATCACGATTAAAAATTGCGACTTTTGGTCATTTTTAGATGCTTTTTGCCATTTTTTAGCCAAAATTTGGAAGTTAACTACCAGTCCAGCTAAAAATGACCGGGAACCCCCGCCCAAAATTCCTGACCGTCATATATACGATTCTGATAATATTACCGTCATCATAAGCGAGTCTTTCGATCAACCCAAACAGATCCATATTAGCTCCGGCATCATTTCCGATGCTCTCTGCAGCCGTTAGCACAAGGTTCACTGCATTCAGCCTTAAAGAACATTTTGGTTATCTAGGCATAGAGAATGATTGCAAAACAATGGTCTCCTTATACGAGCCACTTTACACGATACACGAGTACAACTACTTTCAGAGAACCCCTAATCTACGACGATTAATTTTAAAGTAATTTTATTGAGTAACTTTTAATTTCAATACAATGAGAGTTTTATTCACTAATCACTCGATATAATAACTTTCTTTTGGTAATTTTTCATATGACACGATTGATTTAGATGATTTTATTATTACTAGGTTTAAATTATTTATTAATTAGATTTTAATTATTTTCAATTTGTATTTATTTATAGGTTAAGGAATATTTCCGATACTCAATTAATAAAGTACAGACGCTTTATTCAAGAAATCAAAAAGTAACTCAAAATACGACTACAAATGGATCAATAGAATTAATTAAAATTGGAGCTGTATCGAGGCTACCTTTTTTACCGGGGCCTGGAAATGTACCGCAGAATGCGATGATATGACATTCCTCCTCATGCTCGCATTGTTACATAAAATATGTGTCGCCAGCTCATATTGGTTGTACATATCTTAATAATACTGATAAAAAGTAAAATGGTAATGATAATTATATAATAATAAATAAAAATAATAATAATTAACGCCCATGCGACATGCATAAGACCCTTACTCAAGGTAAGATCATATTCAGTTGAAAAATTTCATCTGTCTTAGAGTGCACACTAGTAAATTATGCATAATTACATTGTATATTTCTCAACTTCGTTCTTTAACTTTTCAAGTAAATAAGGGAATGCTCTTGAATTTAAATTGACGCACTCAAGAATTGCATGATGCATAATTTAATTCCCAATTAAGGCTTTTACAACGAGATATATATTGAACTGAACTAGAGCTCAGCTAGCACACCTGCCGTGAGGTCAAAGGAAAAGAGTAGATTTCCTTAAAATACGGTGAAATTAGGGCACAGAATTGGACTAAGGTCTGTATCTCTTCATGAAAAAGATCAAAGTCAATCAGGACATGAGAACCAATGATTTATAACGCCTTTTTTTAACTTCTTACCAATTTTTAAAACCATTTCGGATCGAAAAGATCTATGACCACCGGCCCAGGCGACCCCAGACCGGCCATGCAGTGTAAACACAACGGCGGCTGAAAGTTATAATTCGACAGCATCCAACAAAGATTGTGGTTAGCTGCAAACTTGTTAACTTGGTCGATAGAAATAAATATGAATTCCATCTATTAGTTGAGAATATTTCGGAGAAAATTATAAATTATTTGTTCTATGACATTGGTAACAGCAAGGTTGTTTTTATTGGTTCGTTTTAATGTTTCTATCTGATGCTGCAGAGGTTTAATATCCTCGCAATTCAGTTCTCTTCAAAAAAAAGGTCATTCTCAAAATTGTGCACCAACGAATGTTGTGCCATATTAATAAGTAGAGTAAGACATCACTTATCCATCAATCAAGATTCAAAAAACAAAAGTATAATTAAAATTTAAGAAAAACAAAAAATATTTGCTAAGTTTTGTGCTCAACAACCGCACAACTCAGCATTAGCTTACATGTTGAATCTGCCTCATGTAAAGTTGTGATTAATAAAACATTAAAAAATCCTGACCTTTCGGAAACGGTATCTGAATGAGATAATCTGCCAATATTCGACAAAGCATTGGCGCAATCCGCTTGATCGTCCAAAGTGTAATTCATCGTTTCGGATAAAACGCCTGCATGTAAATAAAAAATACGAATGTGTGTAGTCTTTCCAGGCCCGTATCCAGGATTTTATTTCGGGGGGGGGGCGAAAATTTTTCAGGCCAGATATCTCGAGAACTATTAGGAGATAGGCGAAAATAAAGACAGTTTTGAGCGTATCTCGGCGAGCTCTATACGACGGTGAAGAAAAATTTCAACAAAAAAATTTAAAAAATTTTACTCTATTTCATATTGATATACAGCAAATTTATCATTTAAGCTGATTTCTCATCACTTAATCGACGAATTATTTCTTATCTCTTGCCTTTAACTTAATCATTGTGCTTTACAGAGAAAAGCAATACTGATAACGAATAATTTGGCGCCAAGCGCCGAAAAAAATTGACATATTCTGCATGTCAAGTTCAAATTTGAGCGGTTTTGAGCGGGTCAGAAGACAAAAAACCTATATAAACAATAAATACGGCGTGAAGCGCCGGAAAAATTTCATGTTTTCCATGTCATAACTCAAATTTGAGCTGTTTTGAGTGAGCTAGAAGGCAAAAACTATAGCTAAACCATGAATCCGGCGCAAAGCGTTAGAAAAAATTGACATACTCTATATGTCTAACTCAAATTTGAGCGATTTTCAGCGCTTTAGAAGACAAAACCTTACATAAACAATAAATCCGACGCGAAGCGCCGGAAGATTTTGAGTTTACTAGCTAAAAAGCACGCTAAAAACCTGTTTTGGCGGTGTTTCAGACCCACTTCGCCAATTTTTCATTTTTCCCTTTGGGGGACCCTTTTGAAAAACAAATTTTTTTCCATTTCGGGAGGGGCAGCCCCCCCCCCGCCCCCCTGAATACGGGCCTGAGTCTTTCTGTACAACGCGATATTATGATATATTCCTGTAGATAAATGGAGAATTCTTAAAACATTAATGAACTGAAAAATGTTTTACCAACGTTCACTTAACATCTTTAAAAATCCAAAGGAGACACACACACTATCGTGTCCTACACTAAAAATCTACGTTTGAAAATTTGGTAAAATAAATAACCCAAAAATAAATATTCCCACGCAACTGAATTTTTCGAATTGATCAGCAAAAATTATTAATTGCGTGGAACTTTTAAAAATAATTTGTAGTACTCTGATTAACATTTAATAGTTTAAGATGTCAACAATTAAAGTTTCAGAAAATAGAAATTAAGCCTAAAAATCCAAAACATTGATTCAGATAATCTTTAAATAAGCGAAAATCTAGGCAACTACTTTCGTGACCGGCTTCCAGTGCTTAGAACAATGCAAGTTTCTTGTGCACATGATAATGGTTTTTCTCGGTCCACCATGTCAGTATTACAATCTGATATAATACTAACAAGCTTTGGTTTAAAAGTCATAGCGCCCGAGACAGATATGCATACCTGGACAAACTGTACCTACAACTCCGTTCAACCCGGTATCAATGAGTACCGGGTCGTTGTCAACGTGCACGTAGGTAATATCAATATGCACGCAGGTAGGTAGTTACTTAGAACCATGTTTTAGAAAATAAAAACACACGGGAGTATGACGACTAAAAGAAATGAACGATTCCGTTGCTGAAAAGACAGGGTTGCCAAGTGCTCTTGTCAAAAAAGCCCCTAATTTAAACCTCAAACTGCCTTGAAAAAACCCTAACCAATGGTTGAAGGTGCAAAAAACCTCAACCGTTAAAAAATGCCTTCAACGGCCTGAAAAAACAACAAAATATGGAAAAACTTTTAACGTGGCAACCCTGAAAAGACCAAGTCCTTCTTTACGAGTAACTATTTATGGTATCGCTTAATTCTTTAAGAACGCCAACAAAAATTACTGCAATAAGCGTAAAATAGACGAAGGCGCGTGATTTAATTGAACAAGCCAATAGGATTCTATTAAACGTTCGATTTAAACTGCGTATCGTGTAAACGTAAGATCAGCTTAAAGCTCTTCAAGAAAACTTTAATTTAGACAGTGAATACCATTCGCAGATACCTACTATTATATGTACTTACATCCATTTCTTATGTGCATGCAATAAGCAAAGGTACCTACCTACATTGAATGTGTGCCTCCTTCTTTTCTCTTTAGAGAAGGATTATAATCTGTTTCATTCAGGGGCGTATTTAAGAGGGAGGGGCGGGGGCTGGCCAAAAATATTTGGCAAGTTAAAGATTGGATATGCCATTTGCAAAGATTTTTGGCCGTCAGTGACCATAATTTCCCAAATTTTTCCTGCGCTACGCGCCGGATGATACCTATTACATTTATTTACTTTCTTGGCGACCTGGAAGCACGGTTTTTTGTTTTCGGCAAACATTTTTCCCGAAGTACAAACTCTTTTCGGGACCGTCTTTGTATGCAAATGTACAAAGATTTTTGGAAAGTCAAAAACTGCAAACAAGGTCTAAAATTCGCAAAAAGTTTTGGCGCTTCCGCCCAAATAAGTAGTTGTGTGTCCTCTATATCTTTAGAACAGCAGAAATCGCGTTTTGAAAGGAAAAATGTCAAATCTCTTGGCACTTCACGCCGTTTTCAGACCATTCTAAATGATTTTTGCCCTCATAAACCCAGGAATTATAGTCTGTTTCATTTAAGTTTGCGGTTTTCTTTAATTTTTTTCCACAGGAATTGGGCTACAAAAGCAGTTTAAACTTGTGATACAGTAATGCTGCTTAACACTGGCCTCCAAGTGAATAGACATACTGTAGAATATAATATAAATTGTATTAGTTTAAAACACTTTTGCAGTCACTTTAAATTTTTTCAAATAGGTACCTGAAAGCTAAATGAAACAGGCTATAGCCAAAATACACTGCCGAAGGTTGAACAATTCTGTTTTTACCACACTAAAGTGCTACCGTACTTTATCATAGTACCCAAAAATTAGTGTGTACAAAATGTACAAAGACTTTTAGGGATCATCTTTGTACATGTACAGACGGACCTTGTACAAAAAACACTGCCTGGAAGCCATTTTCTGTTCATGTAAGTTTCAAAACAATTTTAACAGCAGAAACAGCTATTTTTGCTAGTTATGTATATCGTTGCCGTAATTTGCTGACGTTAAGCCCAATCCAGAAAATGACATTGATTCAATGTTATTTGTGATTCGGAATAACATTGATCTAAGGCCATTTAATGACCTTCAACTAATTTTAAAAAATCACATCGATTCAATGTGTTTTACTGCAGCAGTACACTAGCGCGACCCTACTAAATCACGTCATTTCAATGTGATTTGTGGTAATGCAATGTGAAAAATAACATTGATCCAATGTGTTTACTTCCTGTAACCCTAAAAACACGACATTAGCTAAACGCGAGTTTACGTGTTTCAACGTCAAAAATTGCATTCATTAAATGTGTTGCTGTTCTGTCACAAACCACACATGGGCTATATAAAAATTCTGGGGCCCTGAAAATTTAAAGAACTAGGGCCGAAAAATTAATGACATTGATAACAACGTATTCTTTGACGTTTCTCATTAAGCTCTTTACCTAGGCCTTGAAAAATTAGAAAGATTTAATAAAATTCTAACCGAGAAATTTTCAATGTTCACATATCCGATACTATAACTGCATAAAATTCGAGAGCGATAATGACATACGAGAATGACGGGGCACAAGGTACATAAGAGTACAAAATTCAAAAAGCGCCAGGCATTAGCAGTAAGCACAAGCATGAAAGCATTACATGTTATGCGCGAAGAGGAAGAAATATAATGGCATTTCAAAATGATAAAATAGGCAAACACATCGCTTAAAAATAAGTCAATAGTAGCGGAGCACATGGGGACCTAGCGTTTTCACAAGGGGTGATAGCCACACATGGGCGTGGGGCGTTTGGGGGTATGCACCCCCCAGAAGTTAAAATACCCCCCAGAATTCAATATTTGAAATTTTTTTGCTCTTTTAGCGATTTTTTGATGCCATTGGATAGTGCTCGATGAGAAACGTCGAAAAATGGTGTTTTTCCCGCCATACGACCACTTTTAAGACCATTTTTTGACCTTTGAAAATTATTTCACCCCCCCCCACCCCCCCAAATTTCGGTGCTGCCCACCTATGGTAATAGCCAAAGATGAGCAGCACCAAAAAATTCAGGGGGTTTTCTAAAGGTGAAAAATGGACTCAAAATTATTGTAATGGTGTGAAAACATCATTTTTTAATGTTTCTGATTGAGCACTACCCATTGGAATCAAAAAATTGTTAAAAAAAGAAAAAATTCCTAAAATTGAAGTTTGTGGGTATTATGTTTCTTGGGTAGGGTATTTGGCTTTCTGGGGAGCATACTGCAGACTCCCAAATCCCCACCCCATGCCCTCGTGTGGTGACAGTTATTTTCTAATTTCCTCCATTTGGTATCAAAAATACCCAATGCGAACACTTTATTTTATCTTTTAAAATAGTTTTTAGGCATTTGACAATGTTCATTTCTATTCGAGCGGCCAATCGCGAATTTATTCAAAAAATTCCTATCATTAGGTTTTAAATGAAAAACGTCTAAAATTATGTGAATGTAAACTATAAAAAATTTTGTCCGATGCATGGTTGGTATGCATTGAAAGAAAAACACTTTTTTATCAATCTCACTAAAGATTTCGGGTCATTAAGGAAAAATATGGCCATACAAGGGGAAGGGGTAGAATTCTAAGGCGAGTTGAATGGGGCGAAATTGCTGAAAAATAGCACTAAAAATCGAATTCTGGAGGCTCTATCGATTTTACGCAGGTCCGCTGGATTCCTGGGGGACCAGAACACACATGCGCATGGACGATCTGGCCGGACAAGCAGAATCCAACCCCTAAGATCTGGGGGACTCTCAGATAACAGTTCGAAATTTTTCTCATTTTTGCTGTTTTTTACATGAATCGAAGTCAATTAGAAACACCAAACATTATGCCTGTTGCCCGCCACCATCAATTTTTGGCAAAATTTGGCACAGCCCATGCAAGACTGTGATCACACTCGACTGAACACAGTCAAAATCTAAAATCTCAAAACGCTGGGTGAAGCTTTTCATGGTCTGCCGATTTCGAATATTGTTTTTTTGTAAAAATTGCAGCGTCATGATCAAATCGTAAATTCTGCAAATTTAAAGCGCAGTAACAATCCAGGGCTGCTTCAGCAAATACTCGATTTTTTTCCTGATGATACTTTCAATCATAATCTAGTATTTTGTCTCTGGCCATCAGAATCGCATTTTAAAAACGGCGCCACGGACGAACTCAACAATATTATCGTAAAGTAATCACATTTTCTGTTCTTTGAAAAATAGATCAAAACCACACATGGGCATACGGGCTGAGAGAGGGTATCGTATTACCATATGTGGGCAGCACCGAAATTCTGATGGGGATGCAAGATTTTCTAGAGGTCAAGAAATGGTCTTAAAATGGTGATATGGCGAAAAAACACCATTTTTTAACGTTTCTCATCAAACATCCATTGGCATCAAGAAATCGCGGAAAAATTTTCAAAAATTGATTCAAAGTTCTAGGGACTGCATACCCCTACCCCCACGGCGATTTCAAGAAAAAAAAAGGTGCTGCAAGACAATTTCTGAGCTTACTGCAAAAAAAGCCGAAAATTCAACCTGAAAATGGTAAAAACATCAAAATTTTCCAGCGCTTCGTGCTTTATTGATAAACTTTTGTACTTTTCATGGCTAAAAACCCAAGAGTTGGCAAAACTTCACTAAGAAGGATCAAGCAACCCAGTTTACCAGATGCAACATGCTACTGTACTACATTATACCAGGTACCATACATGCACAGCATGGGAATTCTGGGGAGGGGGTGAAATTTCAAAGTGCCTTTTTTGTCCATAAACGGTAGTAACGCGTCAAAAACATCGTTTTTTGGCGTTTCTGACGATGCTCTACCTCCCTAGAATTAACGAATTTTCAAAGGTTTCTAAAATTTTCCTAAAAATTAGCAGAAAAAGTGCTTTTTTAACATTTTAGCTATATATTTGCTCAAAAGTGTCTAATTTTCGGCGCTTCGCGCCATATACTCACTGATATATTGTTCAATTTATTCAACATTTTTGATTTTTTTCGAAATTTTTTTAGGTTTCTATGCTCTGGAAAGGTAGAAGGGGTGAAAAAAATTTTTGCGGGGGGGGGGGAAGTGAAAATTTTTTTTTGGTTAAACCCCCACCCAAGATCAAGTATAATGGGTACCCTAAATTTTACATGAGCAGAATATACATGGACTTATGGCGACTGTATTTGTACTGGTACGAACAGATCCTGTACAAAACCAATAACCACAATTTACTATATGACCAGTTTTGGATTTCACCTCTCTCTGGCGATCTCTACCTTGCCCATGTATGAAAACTGCGTAAAAATTATTCAAGCTGTCGGTAAAGCAATAAAAATATCAAAGAACTAAAACTGGCCATCTTTAATACATAATTTACAATTTATTCCTTAGGCAACATTTATTACGAACCCTTGCAGAAATTTTCGAATGGTTTCTAAACCTTCAAATATTATTTAATTTTTACTACCCAGCACACATGCACACTGAAGGTGGTAGCCATAGGTGAGCAGCATCAAAGTTCTATATTGTGTGTGTGTTGTGTGTGTGTGTGTGCAATGTTTTTTAAAGGTCAAAAATGGTCTTGTAAATGGTGGTATAGCGAAAAAATACCAATTTCAACGTTTCTCATTTATTGTCATCAAAAAATCGCGAAAAAACACAAAAATATTCAATATTCAAAAATCGAATTTTAGGGGTATTTTTGGGTATTCCGGTTTTCATTTTTTCATTCAGGGTATTTGGCCTTCTCACTGAGGTGCATACCTCCTACATCCCCCGCACGACCAGGTATGGTGGTATCCCTCTACAAGGACTTTTGGAAGGCATGCCTACTCCCCCCTCAGGCCGTTTTAGGACCAAAACTGTTGCTCGAACTATTATATGCAATGTGTATTAGCAGAATAAAGTCAGCAAAAGTCGATATCGATACTGAATGCATAAAAACATTCACACATTGCACTTTACACTTCTTAAAACCAATTTTGCAGAAAAATGTTGAGAATTTCACCTTTGTCCGCAGAAATTTATATATTAAAATTAATATAATTTATAAGAAATTTATATAATTTATAAATTTATTTATTTATAAATTTATAAAAATTTATATATAATTTATGAATTCATATTTATATTTTTATAATTTCTGAATTTCCTATTGCTGACGTTATAGTCGTACACATGTTGTCATGTATGTCATTTAAAAGTCGTCGTCTTCTTTATCGTAAATTCTATATTTTCTTTTTTTGTATTTATGTTTTTTTCTCGGATGTTGCAGTAAATGCTTTGAACTTTGAACTTATTAATTAGTTAATATAGTCGCGTCTTATTGCCAAGGTGCCCGCGTCTAATAGAAGTGCATTTTACAGACATTACTTTATATCTATTAAGTATATCCAATGGGAGCAGGTCAGCTACGTCTTATAGTCTTAAAGCCGAGTGTCTAATAGCCGAATTGCTCATGTATCTTAATGCATTATGAATGACCGGGAAGGTTTTCGCGTCTTATAAGCCGGAAAGTCTTATATCCGGCGTGTCTTAAAGACGACTTCGACTGTTGTTTACTGCATTTCAGAGGTTACTTGGAGAACACCACGGAAACCATGTTTTTTGTATTCGGCAAAGATTTTTCCCGATGCACGAAGACTTTTGGGGACCGTCTTCAATATATATGTAAAAAGATTTTCGGGAAGACAAAAACTGTAAAAAGGTCTAAAATTTCCAGTTGAAATGAGTAATTGACTGTTCTACATTCCACTATAAAGGCACAAATTGCATTTGAACAGGAAAAATGCCGAACTTGACTATCTTTATAATTTTTTGACGTCAGAAATGCAGAAATTGGCTAAAAATACAATACTAAAGTCAGAAAACCCTGTTTTATTACACTGAAAGTGCCAATATGCCATATTATAGCACCCTAAAATTTGCATGAACAAAATGTACGAAGACTTTTGTGGACCATCTTCGTACAAGTATATAACAGAGGAAACTTGTACAAAAAAGACTGCCGGAAACTAAAATATGCCTCCTCCATCCTTATGCCCGACATTTTCGTCTTTAATTTGAAAAAATTAAGAAAAACTGTTTAAAAAATCGAAAAATCAAAAATATTTAAAATTCAAAAAAATAATCATTATTGCGAAAAAATTGACAAGTAACGCTTTTATGTGATGATGATGATGATAATAATAATAGTAATAATAATAATAATAATAATAATAATAATAATAATAATAATAATAATAATAATAATAATAATAATAATAATAATAATAATAATAATAATAATAATAATAATAATAATAATAATAATAGGAAGTCATATGTGCGGCAAAAAAAGGAAAAAAGGGAGAAAAAGACGAAAGGAAGGAAAACTAGGAAAGAAAAAATAAAATAAAATTGAGTAAAGAAAATGTAGAAAAAATATATAAATAAAAAGATTAAGGACTAACGTATTCTGGTCCGTGAATGATAGCCTTAGCCTTATCATACGCAATGTTGATGACATCCTCGGCAACGGATGCTTTCTTATCGTCAAAAAACGCAAGTCGGCCATCGGTGTAAAATATTGCGTACGATTTTTTCCGGCGACGCAGAATAGAAGCTTAGTTAATAGAATTGAATAAAAATAATTAAAAAATGAAAAAATTAACTAAATTTAGTCTACAAAAATTGAATTGAATCAAATTTGAAAAAATGGAGCAATTCGAAACTTGTTTTAAAAAATTCATATTTCACAAAATAACGACTCGAAAATCTAGGAAATATGACTGTCTACATGAATCAGGGGAAATGGATACAACCCTTATCCAAACGAAGTCGGTCTTCGCCCCAAAGGCAAAAATGTGACAGCCCAAAATGTCGAGAGTATTAATATTGGCGACCATTTAAAAAGGAGGTTTTACGCTGAACGGCCTTCCATTTTTCGCCAAAAATCGCAAAGAATCGCCTAAAAATGGTCAAAAAAACGCAAGATTTTGGAAAAAGAAGGGCCAAATCTTCTGGCTTGGGAAAGAAAAGTGACGACCGATTTTGAGTAGTAAATTATATCCCCCTGTTACGCGCATGCCTCATAGGTCTTTGAGCCTAACTTTGATCAGGTATATTTTAACCCCCATGCAGAATTTTATTTATACTCGAAATAGCATAGCAGTGATACGCAATTTACAAGATGGCATAAATCATGCTTTGCTTACTCTGTCGCATCAGCCATCCGCTTCTTGCAATATAACCAGGAGCGAAATTTTCCGACATTGCAAAATAAAGTCAAGTTAAATAGGTAGCCGATTGTATGTACTATAGAAAGCAAGAAATAAAATGGCAAACGAGTTAATCCTGAAACACTATAAACTTATGAAACGGAATAGACTCCTGTACCAGAATTTTGTTTCGGAGGGGGGAACACGACCAAATTTTTTTGAAAACATAAGCAGCACCAAAGGCTGAATAAAAAATATTTTTTACGGCTAAAAGAGCTGCACACCTTATAAATTTTGCCACCCAGGGAGTGGCGGTAGGATTTTTCTAAGAGGAAAAGTAACCCAAATTTTCCAAGAACAGTCAAAAACAGGTCCAAAAATTTTCCCTTCACGCGCGACATGGCGTTCTTCGGCGATTTGCCTCGGCTATTTCCATTTAAAATCACTTTTGACGCAAACTTTTTTGCAAAAATTTTGTACTTATCTACAATTTTGTGCGAAAAAATAATTAATTTGTCCGATTTTGGCGAAAATCTGGCGCGAAGCAATGAAAAATTTGTGAAATTCAGAACAAAGGATGTTCAGAAGCTCAATTTAATGCTCGATTTCTTATTTTTGTTGCATTCGACGCAAACGTCGAAAATTTTTGATTGAGAATAGAAGTAAACTATGCTGAAATAGCTGTTTCTGCTCTTGAAATTATTTTGAAACCTATTCCATGAGCGAAAAATTGGCTTCCAAGCCGCCAGGAATGTAAATGAATATGAATAACAGGTATTATCCGGAAAAATTTGTGAAATTATGGTTGCTGACGGCCAAAAATCATTGCAATTTACGTATCCATTCTTTACCTCGCCAAGTATTTTGGGCACTGGGGCGGGGGGGGGCGGCCAACCCCCTTAAATCCGTCACTGTGCCCCGGTACCTTAAATATAGTGAGTATTCAAGGGGAACCCTCTCTTCCAGGGCTGGGGGTCTGGGTGGCGCGTTCAAGCGCGCCCCAGCAGGGTCCGGGGCAGAGCTCCAGAAAATTTTGCAAAAAAGCACCTGAAAGCTGATTCGCAATGTTAAAATTTGTATAAAATCAGCTTGATATCGGTTCTGAAATCAGTCTTGGAGATAGCCCAAAGGCTCATTCATACTTCATGCAGGATCGCGTCGCAGGATTATACGGCGATTTTTTCTAAAAATAGCACAAATTACGAAAATTGTGCGTATTGATGTATCGCTTTATCCATTCATACTGTTTGCGAAACATCACACGATAATCCGCAAAAATCGACGCATCGCGTGTTCTATTCACACTTGCCGCGAATTTTCGCAAATTAGGTTTTCCTGCGATGCAACGTGCGAATTTTTTCATGCGAATTTAGCGAAATATAGCACGATTTTTTCGCGCATTTTTTCTTTGTCCTTTTCTTGTCTGACCTCATCACAAATTCAATGCGTTGTCTGGTTGATAGGAGTTGGTATGAAGCTAAAACACTTTAAAGAAACACAAAAAATCGGAGTTTAGTATAAAATAGCCAAAAAGGTGCCAAAAATGCTAATATGTGGTTCTACAGTAACCTGTGGGGTTTTCAAGTTCTGACGGGGGGAAATCGCATAAAAATTGTCAATTTTTTTGAGGTCTATCACTTTAGGGATCTTAAAAGCGTGTGAGACATTCTGGTGCTGCTAATAAATTGCTAAAAAACGTGAATTAAAGTCATTTTAGGCTGCTTGCATAGACGTTTCACGGTGTACGGTATTCAGGAAGCTGGCCGCTTTTTCGAATTGAAAGGAGTGTTCTCCATAAGAAAGGAATTAAAAATTTTCGAAGTCCGACAAGAAGCTAAGAAAAAGTAATACGCGCACTAAGCAATTTCAAAATTTGTCGCCCAGTTTCTGATTTTCACTATAATTTTTTATTTAAAAAGTTTAGGCTTGAATATTCAATGTATATCAAAATTATCTGACTCTTCTTGCCGACTTACTTTTTAATGGTAATTCTGTGCAAACTTTCAAAAATTCAGCACAAACAATAGTACATCGAATTTTTTTTAATAAATCGGATTAAGCTGGAAATTACGTTCTTTGAATGTTGCCTTCGTAATCACTCGTTTATTCTAGAAATTAAAGCTGTTTTCACACAGTAATACACCTCTGCTATGAAAATCTAAGCTCATTTACTTTAATCATTATAAGGAATTTATTTTGAAGAATTTTATTATAATTTCCCAAATGATGTAAAAACTTATCCTGCAGGACTGACCGTTCGACATTTTGTCCCAAGCGAGATCTTTCTGCTTACATGCTCGCAGAGCATATACAAAACGATTAGCTTGAATGATGACGTGTTGAAACAGTCAAAAATTAAGTTGCATCAAATCGTTTTTACTGATGACAAAGATACTATTGAATCAGCTTTATAAGCCATGCAGGCGTGACGAGGAACTATGCATTCTACACAATCAGCCACGTATGCTGCACGCCTCAAAGTATCGACGTGCAGTTCGCACATGCACTCGACCACACCTGGCTGGGCATGGGGGTTCAGGGGTATGCACCCCTCCTTCCGAGAAACCAAAATACCCCCCCCCATTTTTGAAAATTTTTTGCTTTTTGTTTTCTTACGCAATTATTGATGCCAATGGACAGTGCTCGATTAAAAACGTTGAAAAATGGTGTCTTTTTGCCATACCACGATTTTTGAGGCCATTTTTTGACCTTTGAAAAATCTCGCACCCCCGCCCAGAATTTCACTGCCGCCCACCAGTACACTCCATGTTTGCGTAATTTACATAATGGCCGACCAGGGCGGTAAATCGTCAAAATTCACATTTAAATTGGAATATTGTGTATAAAAAACGCGAATTCGAGTCGATCCCCAATTTTGCGAATAAGCTTCCGTCTGCAATTTGTTGCTAAAAATAGTCATTTTTGACACTTTTGGCTCAAAAGCACGTGATGAAGTATGAATTGCAACGCGAATTATCGCACGATAAAATTTCTGGATTAAGCGACTTATTAATACCGCGATTGGCGCGAATGTATGAATTTAATTCACGCGCAAATCTGACCCTGAGGGCTACTATTTTTGCAAGTTCGGAGCGATGCGTGGAGTATGAATGAGGCTTTAGTTCATCACCGAAATTCGTTATCATCGGCAAAAAACGTACCTGTATATCATAAAGGTTTATTTTAAATGGATCTCATTTGCTCCGTAGAGCCTGTCAAAATAAGGAGACGCAGATGCAAAATATACTTTAAGTTGTATAAAAATTAAATATGGAGTGTTTTAACTGCGCATTAGTGACTAATCAGACTATAATTACTAATTAAGAAATTCGGCGCAAACTTTTGCGATTTTTTTGCTAAAAAACCAAAGGGAGTAGTCAAGAAAGAAATTATTCCTAGATTCATTTGTGGGGCACATGCCCTCTATCCTCTAAATATGGGCCTGAAGATGAGTATAGTCATGGCCTCTAAAAAAACCTCGTTTCATCTTTTTGCATATATTCATAGTGCAAGCACCCCAGTCTAGAAACTTATATAATCAGAGCAATGTCCCGTCGATGCTCCATCTTTCGCCACTTAGTTGATTTCATAGATCCCTTTAGTCTTGGAGAAAAAATCGATCACAGTCAAAACTGAAAAAACCAGCAAATTCCATTTGGAAAGTAAAAAAAACCATGAGAAATCAAAAAAACCACCCCAAAATGTTATGCGAATTGCGTGGTTTGCAGCGTAAAATAGTTAGTTGACCTTAAATGATCATGTTTTTTTTGAAAAAAAATCATTTTTTACGATATTTCCGTTCATTTTATCACATTTATATAAAAATCAATAATTTCTTCATGAATTTTATTTAAAGTTCTATAAATATCACAAATAAAGTCTTTAAGTGATAAAAACAACTCTAGGTTAGTCTCTTCTACATCCCCTGCAAGAAGTCAGTGCAAAATTATGCAACTTGATGAAGAGTAATTTCGTTGCCATGGCAATGTATACTTAGCATTGGTCTTTTTTAAGCTTCCAGTGGTTTTTTTAGGTTACAATCGAACTTTTTTGGCAGTTTTTGGGGTTATTCCCATTTTTGTGAAAAATTAATATCAGGCATCATGCAAGGTGCTACGAGGCACATTCCTGCTAAGTTTTGTAAAAGTTGGCGCTGGTTTTTTTTAGGTTACTACTGGTTTTTTTTAGATTTGACTTTGAAGGTATACTGTAGCTATGTGGACGACATAGGACTCCTAAATTTTTTTCTGACATTAGTCTGCATGGGAGTTTAACGTGGAAACATAAAAGATTTCAGCAGATATGAATACGGGTAGAAATACTGACCCTCAAAAATGTTTTTAAAAAATCATAAAAAGGGCAATTTTTAGGAACTTTTCGACAAATTTATATCTCAAGTTTCTGAATGATCTGGAAAGAGATCAGGGGTCAGTTGTTATCCTCACAGCATAGTTTGTTCGCCAGTATAATATCATCAGTCATCTCCTTTTGGTTATTGGAAAAAGGGGTGGTTTCTTGTTAGGTTACAAATCGACTGGTTTCTTTAGAGGCCAGCACTATAAGCGTTCTGTCTACTAAAACTCCAGTTTTCAACCTTTACTGATACACTTCAACATATTTATAAGAAGTACCTGATAGTAAAAGAAGAAATCATCAATATGGCGGCAAGAATATTTTTTATTTATAAGCCTAATTCGCGGTCTTTTTGATAGCTCATCTTTAGATATGAATTTGCGCCAGGCGCTTTGAAATTGTTATTGTCTGTAATACAAGGCTGTAATCATACGACAGGTACCTAAAGACAAATAAAACAACATAAAAAACTGCAAAAAAATTCTCGCTTCAAGTACAGTTTCAAAGCAAGGGAAAATTAAAGTACTAAATTTGTATACTTAAGGCACCTACAGAGTTTTAGACAGTTCTTAGGTAAAGATGGCATTGGCATTTATGCGCCATGCCATTGTTTATTAAAATTTCTGGCACTTCTACGGAATAGTAACGTGCGTTAGTAAACATTTATAATCTGTTTTATTTTTATTCTTAGATTTAGGCTTATTTTAGTGGATTAGCTATTTACGCATTGTGGGCTGTTAAATAGTAGAGGCCATCACATTCAGGCGCATATCCAGGGGGACAGGGGGGCACGTTGCCCCCAAAATGTAATCGGAGAACGATTTTTTCTTTTACTCTCCCTTTGCTTTTTAAACCAAAAATCGACAAAATATTTTCGGCGTCTCGCGCACAATTTTTAACTATAATTAGAGTCTATTTAGTCCCAAGCGCGCGGTTTGAACAATTCATTTTCCGTCTTTAAACAACCTAAAGCGTAATTTGCATCTGTACTCTTCTGTTCTTCAGAGGTTTTAAGAAGAAAATGAGATTCTTCCAAGGAACAAGAGTGACAGCAATTTTTGGCGATGATTATCAATTAGCAGGTGAACTCTGACCATTTTTAGGATGAATACAGAACAACGATTCCGCTCATTTTGTAAAAATTTTAACGTCCTCAAAATGGAAGTGTTCATTTTTACAAAATTTTCCAGGTTTCTGCCCCAGACCTAACTGGGGGAGGCGCTTGGGCGCGCCACCCCAAACCCTCTCAGCTCTAAAAGAGGTGCTTACCATTGGATTCTCATCGTATCTTAGGTATCGTTATCCGGGTAGTAAAATTTGAAAAATAAAATTCATCCTTCGGTCCCCCTTGTTTTAAGAAAATTTCGGTCGTGCCCCCCCGAAACAAAATCCTGGATACGGGCCTGATCACATGATGAAAAATGGGACTACTGCAATTGCTTCTATCATCACCATTGTTGATGACGTCATAACACTTACTGTTCTGTAGAAGTACTAAATTTCTAAGCAGGTAAGTAAAATAAGCTTAATGGCATGACGCGTCAAATATTCTCACAGTTTTATGCTTTTTAGCATGAAGTCTGGTGTTTACTTCCCCTCTTTGCTTTCTTAGCCACAAATCGGAAGAAATTTCGACACTTCGCGCCGAATCTTAGAATTTTAATTAAGTTTATGTAGTCCCAAGCGCGTTGTTTAAATAGTGATTGACCGGAGCGGCCAAATTGGCCGGAGCCGGTTTGGACCATGTTGCTCCTAACGGAGCCGGAGAAATATTATTTTAAACGTGTGGAGATTGGTGCCATTTCCTTTTTCTGCTATTGTATTATCACCTGACTAAATTTAATAAGCATTACGTCAGCAATTAGAACATTCAATCACTATGCAAAAACGAAACGAATTCTCCGGCCTCCGGCCGATTTTTGAATGTCCTCTGGCTGGAGCACCGGAGCGGAAAAAATGGCCGCATTTGCCGGAGGTCGGAGCCGGATCTCCGGTCGATCACTAGGTTTAAACACTCAATTTTTAGTCTTTATACAACTGCAGCGTATTTTACACTTACGTCTTCTGTTTTACACAGGTTTTATGCAGAAGATAAGATTTGTTCAAGAGGGTTTCTATTGAATTCGAGCCATATTTCATGCATAGACGTAACCAGGATTTTTGCAAGGGGAGAATCCAAAAAATGTTTTCCGCCTAAAAGCTCAAAAACGGTTAAGGGCCTCTAAATAACGTGTTATTGGGCTTTTCAAATCGTCCTGCACTATTGAAACAATAGGAAAATATATTTTTTTATTAAAATTTTTTTAAAGTTTTTAACAAAAAAAATATTATGCGCTCAAAGCGTTAATTTTTTTGACTTTTACTATAATAAAACGATAGAAAGTGCCAAAAGATAGAAGAAATCGGCAAAAAGATGCATTAGCTTAGCTAGGATTTTTGTCAGGGGGTCAAAAATGATTTTACATCAAACGTCCATAAAAACGCATAAAAATGCACCTTAGACGGGAAATAATGCCGTTTTGGACTATTCAATCGGTCTGCAACAATTAAAATGCAGAGAAAAATTTTTTTTCAATTTTTACAACGCTGTACACTTTGCAAATTTTATTACTTACTCGGGTAGAACTTTAGATTACAGAAAACCCTCTTTTGAGGCTGGGGGTCTTAGTAACGCGCTCAAGCGCCCCCAGCGGGTCCGGGCAGAGCCCTTTACAAAATTAAGCCCTAAATATTGAATTTCGACGTAAAAATTTTCACGAAATGTCCGAATCGTGGTCCTTAATTCAGATGATAAATAGATAAAATAGACTGGTGCGAAGCGCGGAAACTTTCTAATATTTACATGCCGCAATGACTGAAAAAATTCTTAAAAAGCATGAGGTGCGAATCTTTTGTATTATTGTCATGTTCTAAATGCTAAGCAGCTTTTGAAAACGCAATCTAAACAAAGCGCACCAATTTCCTCCATACTTTTGAATTTCTATCGACTAGAAATGTTTGCAAATCGGAACTTCATCTCCTTATGGCAAAAACACTTTATAGTTCGTTGTTGCCATTAAAGTAAAATAGAAGCCAAAACTAGAATTAATCGGCGCGAAGCGCCGAATTTTTATTTTATTCTCTCTCAACAAATTATTGCAGAACAGCGTTACGCAACCGCATAAGCTTGATTTCAAACAATTTAAAATTTTCCATGTTAGGGGAATTCCCCCTTAATGACTACGCCTGTGATTTACAAAGTGTACAGCTCAACTCAAGTGATCGTAAAACGTCTTTTTTAATCCATCCTTCAGTCCCCTCCCACCGAAACAAAATCCTGTATATGGGCCTGCCTACTTTACGCAAAAAAACATAAAATCTCGACTTTTGACGTTTCCTTTTTTCTGCGAAATTGCAAATTCTAGTACAAAAACACACAATAAATATGTGCAGGAAATAAAAACGGTAAAACTTTTGATGGAGTTTAAGCAGTAAGTTGCCCTTAAAAGTGCAATAATCGACGCGGCGTGGCGAGACTATCAATATAAATCATTGGAGATAGATCAGTATGGTGCGAAGCTCCTGAAAATTTTGAAATTTTACCTTTCAATGACGCGTTTTGCAATAAAAATCCCAAAGTCTCGAAAATTCCGGAAACCTCAACGCAAACCTAAAATGCGATAGAAAAACTCAAAACTTGACGTAAAAATCCAAGGTTGGCAATTATTCGATGCGACAAGTGACTAATAATGGGGCACGGACCAGTGTTGCCGACTCTATAAAGACCAACCGGACAAACCAACATTTAAAGCCGGACAAAACCGGTCAAGAGCACAGGTAAATTCCGGACAAAACCGGACAAATGACATATTCAGTTGATAAATAAGAAAGCGGCTAAAATTTATTCAAATCAACTACTGCAGTTAGATATCTACCACATTAAACGCATTTTGTACATTAAACAAGGCTTCATAGGAAAGTAATAACACAATTACATAAAGTAATAACACAATTACATAAAGTACAAAAGACACGAAATGAGGTGAATACTGACGGAATAGCAAGCGATCTAACTTGACTTAACGTGAAAGTAGGTGAAGTTAGAGGTGAATGAGGTCGAGGGGTATTTAGGAGGAATGCGGATGACTAGCTACTAGAGAAGAAAGTTCGAGACCCGACAACCCGACCTGAAAACCCGACCCGTGGGTCAGGTCGGGCCGGCAGAATGCAGAGCTTCTTGGGTCACGGGTTTAGGGGTGCGGGTTGAGATTTTTCAGCTGGGTTGAAAACAAGATTTTCAGATTTTCAAAATTCAATTCATAATTACAAAAGTGCCTGAAAATGACTGTCATGAATCGAATGCACTCCATCTTTTGCATTTCTCTCCGTTGCAGTTTTTTAACATCCCAGTAGGTACTGTATTTAAGTAAGAGTACCTAACCAACTAGTATTATCACAAAATCGCTGAATTTTAGTTGAAAATAGTGAAAAAGCCGAAATTTCGCAACAGATGAAATATTGGAAGGTAAAGAATGATTGGAGGTGGTGATAAATGCCAATATTTTCAGTCGCTTTGCTTTTGAATCAATCAACTTCTTTAAGTACCAATTGCTTGCTCCTATAAAGCTGTGATTAAAGTCCAAAACGGTAAAATATAGCAAAAATCTTAATTCAGCGCACATTCCGCAGCTTATAATAGGCATATTATTTCTTTAAAAAATCATGTCCAAATTTTTTGGTGTGAAATTCAAAAAATTTTGATTTTGACACTTAAAAATACGTAAAATTAAATTTTGTGACTTACTTTGAACTTCTTGTCATTACGAGTGACTCTGAAATAACTGCTCAAAATCCACGAGTTTTTCGGATCGGTTGGGTCGGACAGACCCCGACACGTGCGGACTGCGGGTTGACCTTCACTGGCGTAGACAGGTGGGAAGGAGGCAATCCACCCTGGAAAATTTCGACATGTTCGAGACTGAGCAATATGGTTGCATGATACTGTTCTGCATCGCAAAATCGAAAAAATTCGGCGCTTCGCGTAAATTCATTCTTTTGGTAATTTCGATCAATTGATTGCTGGAAAGATTAAAAACATTAGCGCTTTGCGAGCATTGTAAACATTTTTCCTGTCAAAGAGGTGAAAAGATTTCAGAAAAATTAATTTTTTATAGCCTAAATAGTGCAGGACGATGTAAAAAGCCAAAAAGCCAAAAGCGGGGGCATTGGTGTAATTGGTTCACATATGTATTAAGATAGCCACGTTATAATTACGTATACAGCGAGTAGTATCCCGTGAAATCTGCCACCTAACTGGTTCGATTTAAGTCAAGTCGAAAACAAATGAAGCAGTGCTCGGATTGTTTTTTGTAGATTCATGTGACTGACCAAAATGTTGGTGCCAGCATTTGCTTATTTTAAGCGCTGGTACCAACATTTTGGTCAGTCCGTGTTACTAAGCCTTAGCCTAATCTGCTGGTAAACCAATGAAAAAAATTATGAATACCTTGCATTCTTTATCGAAATAAACCAGCGTTAGTCGATTTGTTATGGTTCTAGACTCTAGAGCAAGAGGTCCATGTTTCGAATCCGACTGCCAGAAACTTTCCCTCGTTTCCTCAGATGCTACCGATTGCATACATACGCCTTTATAATATGACCATGTTAATACATATGTGAACCAGCTATACAAATGCCAAAGCGGGTATAACGGCCACACCCGTTTTTACGTGTTTTTAAGATAAAAAAATTTCTCGGATTTCCCTGGCGAAAATCCTGGCTACGCCTCTGTGGACCTTGCGGGTTGGCTGGTACCCTGACTCTCGTGGTTTGGGTGCGGGTCAAAAATGCTAAGCTGATATTCATCTCCACACTAGCAGGCCAGGTGTGTGCAATGGTGCCAAGTTAAAATTTTAGATACTGCCACGATTCCCGAAAAAACGGCCGCCTCCTGTACAGAGCATATGGAAGCGGCCCGAAAAAACTGCCACAGGCCCCTCAAAAACCTGTCAACCTGTGATTAAGCATAGGAGGGCAATAGTTTCAAGAAATCAAAAAACTGCCAAAATGGAAGAAAACCTGCCAACCTGGCAACACTGGGTGTGATGTGTAATGCCTGCCTACAGTAAGCAGGTGTGAAACAAGAAATGGCAATAACCTGATTCAGACAAAATTTTAAGACCGGACAAAAGCGGACCAACTGCTTGAAAAGCGGACATCGGAACGAAACCAGTGTTGCCAGGTCAAAATTTTAAAAACTACCACTTTTTCCCAAAAAACTACCAACTTTCAGAAAAACTACAAAGAAACCATCTCATTCAAAAAGGCTAATGTTCAAAAGTTTCTAGGAGTCTAAGAATCTTTATTCTGCTCAAGAAAGTACAATTTATGTAAGAGATATAAATTTTTCACTGAAGAATATTGGAAAAAATAAATTCATTTATAATAAAGGATCAAAAAGGTTATTTACAGTGCAAAATGTTATCATGTAATTCAAGTAATAATTGATAAACTAGTATGAAGAGAAGAATACAAATACAAATACAAATTTTATTCGCTGATCTGACAACAAACCAAGTAACATTAATACATTGATAAGTAACAAAAAAAGATAAAATATAAACATACACAGAAAGACATGTCAATAAAAAATATAAATAGTCGAAGAAAGCGGGATAATGTAGGCAGTACATGAACTGCGCTTATTTACGCGCCTGACCCTTTTTAATCTATTTAGGAAACAAGTCTATTTGGATCACTTATAACTTCCTCAGGTAGAGAATTCCAAACGGAGATTTACTCGATTACAAAATTCATATTTTCTGCAATTTTTGTTTGCCCGATTAACAAAAAGCTTACGAGAATTCTTTGCTCGATTTGAATTAGTATTAAATGTAAAGAAATCCTCAAAAGGCAGAATATTAAATCTAATAATAGAAAAGCTAAAGTGAGGTCATTATATAAACGCCTTAATTCAAGTCTTTCTAATCCAAGTTGAACCAATCTCTGTTTATATGAAAGACTTTTATCATTGGAAAGTCGTTTTGTAAACCTATATTGGACACCCTCAACTGAATCTGTGTTGCAATGTAGAAAAGCGTACCAAACAACCAATCCGTATTCAAGTACAGGTCTCACATAAGTTACTTTTTATCTGTGTTGCAATGTAGAAAAGGGTACCAAACAACCAATCCGTATTCAAGTACAGGTCTCACATAAGTTACGTGGCTTTACAAAGTAAAGATTAATCTTTAGAAACAAAACTGCGTAAGATTAAATGGCCTGAATGCAATCCTTTTTCACAATATTTTCACAGTGTGATCTAGAAGTAAGGTCAGAGGTCAGAAAGACACCTAAATCTTTAATGCACGTCGTATTGAGGAACAAGATGAAATCACTTAAGTACGTCTTGTACTTAAATTTGTGTGGCATGACCGTGCTGGCTGGGACCACCGTTTCTTTTCCCAGCGATTTGGTTGACATTATAGACCAGACCCAAAATTTTTCCACTATTTCCGACCTTTTTCCACGTTTCTTGGAAGGTCTAAAACGTGAAAAGCAGAGCGCCTGTGTTAAAAAATCAGCGTTTTTTAAGTAGAAAAATCTATGTACACATGCAATAGCGGTGTTTGAGTTTGATGCGCTTTTTGTATGAAAATTTTGCGCTCTACAAGAAATATCACGATCAGTATACGTTATTTCTGTTAAAACTTGTATTTCCCTCCTTCTGGTAAAGCATTTTAGCCAAATCTGAAACCGCTTTTGACAATCTATCAAATGGCGCGAAGCGCAAACAATTTCAAAATTTTACCTTTCTAAAACGCATTTTTGCACAACAAAAACTAACCAAATCCGTGCAAAAGATAAGGATTTTCAATCGTAGTGAAATTCTAGACCAGATTTTCGATAAAAATGCTGCAATTGGCGCGGCGCGGCTTAAGGATTATCAACAAGTAAGAATTGAATCAAAAATTTTGAGGTTTTACCTCTCTGAAACGCATTTTTAACATTACAAAAATTTTTCACAAATGCCAATCAAGCCCAGAAATTTTGGTTGACAAATAGAACAAAAAGTGGAAAAAAAGGCGGCCTGGACGCTTAGACAATTTAGTGATCGACCGCGGCCCCGGCCCCGGCCCCGGCAATCCCCGGCCATTTTTGAGCATCCCCGGCCCCGGCCGGGGCAAGGTCAAAAAATGGCCGGGAGCCGGAAAAATTTAGTGTAATTCGTATTTTGATACAGGCTGTGATACTGGCACTTATTTATCAATGAGCAAGTATTAATTTTGAGAACTGTACTGATTAGACCATATGTATACTTACCTAATCCTCTACTGAAAAAATGTTCAGGAAAATCTGCATGTTTTTGATTCCTCCACTTAACTTATTTAAACTAAATGCTACTTTTAACTCATTCATTCATACCCATGGCTAAAAAATTTAGAGTTGACAAATACGTTCTATTTCTAGTTGGAAATTGTGCGTTTTCGACAAACTATTTTTACAAAAAACACTTTTACATTCAATTGAATGGGAACCACGGGCTTTAAAACGCGTTTCTTTTGTAATAGTTATTAGGATGGAGGTTAATTATAGGCGAATGTAAACTACGCTACAGAATTGCGTCCGATCCGATAAACTTAATATGTCTCAAATAGTTTCCTAAGGTCCAATGTTGAGGGGATGAAATCCCAAATTGGAGGACCAGAAAATCAAGTGGTGGACTATTATTAGCCGACTCTATTTTGTTGTACGAGCCTCTTGTGCTTGTACAAAGATCTCCGAAAAGGTCTTTGTATGAGCTAACAAATTTTTTGTAGCTATATTATATAAATATATTTTCAAACATTTTTGCTTACTATAATATGTTACAGTAGCGATTTTAGTGTGGTAAAACAGGGTCTTCTGATTTTTGATTGTATATTTTAGCTAATTTCTGGGTTTCTAACGCCAAAAATTACTAAAATTGTCTCAAAACGGCGCAAAGCGCCTAAAAATTTGACATTTTTCCATTCTAAATACAGTCGAACTTGCTTAATGCGTACACCCAAGGGACCAAGCCCTTCTGTATGCATTATCCGAGTGCACGCATTATCCGAATACCCCGGATTTTTAACAAGGAATACACTATTATGCGATAAAATCATTTTTTTAGGAAAAATATAGCAATACAAGTCTGCTTTAACATATTTTCACGCTTAAAGTCACAAAAATTTTCGATATCATTCATTTCGCTGAACAACTTTGTGTCACAATTGTCCTGTGCCATTAAATTCGTATGTTTGATATACTCAGTTTTAAATCCTGATAGCTCGGAAGTCGGAACCGTTTCTGTTTCTCCTAGATCGTCCAGGTCACGAAACTAAATATTATGCACATTTTAAGAACAAATAGGCGCAACACTCATCTCGATGTGCCTAAAGTTTTCGCATAACCACAGAACTTGCGGTGATTTGTCAACATTTTTAAATTTGTCCCCAGAGAAACTTCGTTTTTTGAAAACGCCATGACCAATCAAAAATAACAATTCGTTTAAGGCTTAATTCCCCTAAAACTTTAGAATTCTAAGCTTTTCAAAGAAAGCTAAAGATCCAGACTAAAAATTATACACATTTGAGAAAACAGGCTCGCACAACACATAAGTCAATTTGACCAAAGTACTCGTATAAACAAGGAACTTTAGTAGAAAAAGAAAATGTATCAAAATTTAAAATGATGCACATCAAAGATAGCAGAGAGACGCAAACATTTCGAGCTGATCGCATTATCTGAGGTGAAAAAATACATGTTGTATGCATTAAGCCGGGTAGTTTAACATGCAGGCATGGGCCCATGGATGAAATCGGCTGTACGCATTACGCATTAACCGAGTACGCATTATCCCATGCTATTGCCTTATGTTTTACATGGCCTTTCGGTCGGACCTAGCAATACTGTACTCATTATGCGAGAAAACGCATTATCCCGTGTACGCATTATCGAAGTTCGACTGTACAAATTTTGCCCTTTTAAAGATATATAGGACAGACAAGTTTTCAAATCGGAGCAAAGCGCCGAAAATTTTTTCGAATTTACCACCTTTTTACAGTTTTTATCTTCTTAAAAATCTTTGTACATGTACAAAGATTGTCCTGAAAAGTCTTTGTACATCGGGAAAAATCTTTGGCAGATACAAAAAAACACTGTTTTGTACATGCAAATTTTTGTATACTTTAATATGGTACAGTAACGATTTCGATGTGGTAGAACATATTCGGCCTTTAGTAGTTTGGCTAATTTTTGGGTTTCTGAATATTTGACATTTTTCCATTTTTCCATTCTAAGCGCAGTGTTGCTTATTACAAGATTTAATTCGCATATTACAATTTTTGTAATATTTCTGATTTTGTAGTACAAGTTGTTTTAGCTTTCTCAGTCGAGTTTTATGTGTGAATTCCATCAAAAGCTCATAAAAATTTCGGCACTTCGCGCCAAACTAATATATCAACTAAATTCAGGCCGAATTATCACATTTAGAACCACAATTTTTTTGTATTTGGCGAAGATTTTTGCTGATGTACAAAGACGTTTCAGGACCATCTTTGTACATGTACAAAGATTTTTGGAGAAAACTGTAAAAAGGTGTAAAATTCCTTATTGCAAATTCTACAATTTTAAAGATTTTCAGGGGGGGTAAGCGGCTGCAAAAATGGAGCCGCGTAGCCCCCCTTCCCCCTGAAAATGGCCGAGAAATATACAAGTTACGGGGGTTTGGGCCACCCCCATCGACGCTTTGAAGCCCCGAACTTCCTTGAAAGTCAGAAAATATTTAATCACCCTCCCCCATTTTTTGGCAAAAACCTGAGCTTTTTTTGCTATTTTTATGTGTTTTTACCATTTTTGATTTAGTCGCTAACCCCCTCCTTCTAAAAATGGCGAGGGACCCCTATTCTAGATTTCCAGCCGTTACATGTATACTGAGGGACCCTCATAAAATTTTAAGCGATTACATGCATGTTTTATTGTGATAGTTTCTCAATTTACTCTAGCTCACATTTAAAATAATGTACCACTTCGTGAAATTCTAATAGATAGGTACACTTTGGGTATCATTCGAGAAAAATGAGTTTCGGAACCAGCGAACCGCGATTGGAGAAGCATAGAGGTGTTAGAACAAACGAAGACCAGCCAAGTGGCAGCCGCGGAAAGAAAACCGGAACGTTCAAGCTGCAAAGCTGATGGAAATATGACAGAGGACAGGCGAAGCAGAATTAGAGAAAGAGTGAAGCGATCCTGAACCAATTAGTCATGTGATAAGTTTATTTGGAATAATAAAGAGACATGCGGATGTGTTTGACTCCTCATAACTCATTATACTGTAACATATCATGTTTACTACATTAGTGTAAAGGACCAGGAAGTAGGTAATTTTTACCCCCATGAGGTGGGTGCGGGTAAATGTGGGACGTTCAAAGTACAATGAAACAGACTATATGGAATAAAAAACAGACCTGCAGATGTGTTTCATTATACTGTAGAATATAAAGTAAATAGAATAAGTTTAAAGGACATTTACATAAAATCATGAAGTAGGTAATTGATAACACCATGTAATTTATACCCCCATTAGGTGTGTGCGGGTAAATGTGTGACGTTCAAAGCACAATGAAACAGACTAGATGGAATAAAAAACAGACATGCGGATGTGTTTTACTGCTTGGAACTCATTATACTGTAGAATATAAAGTAAATAGCATAGGTTTAAAGGACATTTACATATAAACATGAAGTAGGTAATTGATAACACCATTAGGCGGATGTGTTTGACTCCTTGTAACTCATTATACTGTAGAATATCACGTTTACCGCATTAGTTTAAAGGACATTTACATAAAATTATGAGGAGGTAATTTTCAACCCCAATAGTTTTGTCCGGATAAATAAGGGACATTCAAAGTTCAATGAAACAGACGATTACATGATCCGAAATGATTGGTACGGATGTAGGAGGGACATAAACATTAGGGAGGAATGTACTTAAAGAAAAGATAGAATATGGTATTAGTAAAAATTTGTTGAATACAAGTTTGGTCTTGTTACTGATTTTAGTAAAGCCTTAACGCATTTGATCAAGTACCTTCCTTTATGAAAATTATCTAATCACAAATATTACTGTATCACAGAAATCGAACTACTTTCTATATTCACCACAGGCGACGATGGGATTGGACAACATTTAAGAGACTGATGTGCGATTGGTAGGAAAAAGCGCAAAACTTATCTTTTTTAGACCTCTGCGAAATCCATCAACAGCGAATCAAATTGATTCGCGCTAAATTTTCTAGCATGACAGGAAAAATGACCTATAAAAGGAAGATGCAATGCTCCCGCGCGCATTGTTAAAGTTTATACAATGTACGAACTGACGGGTGAATATGTAAGGAATCGCTATGTGGTGGGCACATGTACAAGTGAAGAAGCGGAAGGCACCGACGGCCAGCACGAGTTTGAGTGTGCTTTTGCCAGCAAGCATTCTTTGAGAATTCGAGTATACCCATATAGAAAGTCCTTGGATTCGTCAATTTCGGCCAATACCACAAATTCTGCTGCCCCTTAACTATATCATATTTTCAACAGATTAGCAGCTAGAACATTCCGGTTTTTTTATCCGCGCCCGAAAATCTATACTACTACTGATTTCACTCAACTTGATGCTCCAATCGCACTACGCTAATTGATAATTGTGACAAAGGCCCGAAGAACTGGAGGATTAGAATAGTGAGTGGTGTAAACAACATGATTTCTTAATCATTAAGTTGAGCTTAGCACTGGCTTAGGCTTAGGCTTAGTTATGTGCCTTCAAATTGGTGCCAGGGGATGATGTAAGCCTGAGTCAGATGGGGCAAAAATTGCGGAGCGAGCGAAGCGAGCGAAGCAATTTTTGCCCCATCTTTGGCTTAGGCTTAGATCATCCCCTGACACCAATCTGAAGCCTCAAACAGCGCTTTTAGGCTTCTAATCATCAGGAGCAGCACTATGAATCCAAGACATGCCCTGAACCAAGTTTGCAATATGCAAATCAGCCTAATTTGCATACTATGCAAATCAGGCTAATTTGCATATCAAAACTTGGGTTCCGCGGCCAGTTTAGGGTTTCTAGTGATGCTCGCAATGATTAGAAACCCGAAAAACGGCTGTTTTGTAAGAAATTGAAAAATCAGTAATTACGAATATTTTCCTACACTTTTGCCATACTAAAAAATTAAGTTCAAAAAATTCAAAAGGTTTTCACCAAAAATCGTCGGACGGTGACTTGTGTCTTGGACCCTGAGGGGGTTATACCCCTCTCCCTTATGGGAATGTGTGATGTCTCATTTATTACATCCAATACCTATTGCATCCAATCGCTACAGCAGCAGTAGCAGTAGCGAAGATTCAAATGATATAGAGTGTGCTAATAGTAGCGACATGACTTTGTTGATGATTCAGACAATGAAACACTGAACTAAATTTGTTTCTTGTGACATAAATAGTAATAAAACTTGATATGAAAAGGCGCACCTAACTTTGCGCTAGCCATTTACTACTGAATGGAGCAGTCGCTCATTATTTCTTTTCCTATGCCCACCCCAAGTATGTGTCATGCAATAATATTTTCCTTGTCTGACCCCGGCCAGCCCCGGCCCCGGCCCCGGCCCCGGGCCGGGGCCGGGGATTTTTTCCAGCCCCGGTACCGCCCCGGCCCCGGCCAAAAAAGTCGCCCCGGTCGATCACTATTAGACATTACAGTAATTATGCTCTTCAAGCAGTTACGACCTGCTTTTTAACTTGTATACAAAAACTACAAAAAAACTAACAATCCGTTCAAAAACTACCATTAAAAACTACGAAAAGTAAAAACCACAAAAAACATACCAAGGGTCTGAAAAAACTACAAAAATGGTAGGAAAACTACCAACCTGGCAACAATGAACGAAACAGTGGCACGGACGGATGCTTCACAGTAAGTTGCAAAAATAACTTTTTACAGCGCTTCACTGACCTGCAGATTTCGTTCAATTAAGTCCATTCCGACTTATATGTGCGGAAATGTTGGCAAAGAAATCTTAAACAAAATCTGTTTTCACACCATTCACATATTAGTACCGGTTCCACCATTGGTGGGGTAGATGTGCTCTTAGCAAAAGACCCCCCCCCAGAATTAAATTTTTGAATTTTGTGTGTTTTTTTCGCCAGTTTTTGGTGTTAATGGATAGTGCTTGATGAGAAACGATGAAAAAAGGTGTAATTTCCTTTTACCACAATTTTTAAGGCCATTTTTTGACCTTTGAAAAATCTTGCAACCCCAGAATTTTCTTGCTGCCCATGTATGGTCGTATCTCAAGAAAAAGAGATTATCATGGAACTTTCGGGAAGATTGTTAGTTCCTGTAATATATGTAAATACGAATATTGATAAGAAAGCAGAAAAATCAATTTAGAATTTAAATTGTCATGAAATTCAAAATTTGTTTCATGTTCCATGATTTCCGCAATAAATTGTTTTACACTTCAGCAACTTGCCTGGAACAGCATGGGAAATCTTAGGGATCAGAGCGAAAAAATTTTCAAAAAATGCCTTTTCGAGCTAAAAAATGTCGGGTACACGTCAGAAACAATGTATTCAGACGTTCTCGACAATGCCTGTTCTTTCTAAAACATAAAAAAAGTAAAAAAATTAGAAGTTTAAAAAAATCGAGAAGTTGAACAAAGTCTAGTCGAAGAATGGGTTTATGGCACAATGCGCCGAAAATTTGAAACTTTTGAGCCAAAAATGAGCTGAAAATGCTTACAAAGGACACTTTTGCAATTTTTTCCTAGAAGTCAAAAGTTCTGGCGGTTGCAGCCATTTAATGGCGGGTCGAAATCCCCCCCCAGGACACGCATGTCAGTGAGCAAGAAATTATTATATTTTTTAAATATATCTGGTTAAAGTCTTGCATAATAATTAACATGTTACCATATGATGATTTAGGCGCAAAGTTACATATCTACACTTAATTCATTCATTATTGAAATATTTTTAACTTTAATTATTTTCAACACATGGAGCACATTCGAAAACGAACTCCAATTTAAGATAAACCATGATTTTGCTACTAAGGCAGTTAATCAGGTTTCTACTTATTAGTGAAATAATAATTTATGTACATGTGTCGTGAATGTTGACAGCTTGCAGTTTAATTTTATGATGCTTCCTCCATCTCGATCAGGGCAGGGGCGGCGCAGCCGCTCCTTGCCCACCTAAATTTGGCCCTTAATTGGTTTGCAGTGTTTTGTTTGAATGACATGAAATGATTAGAGAAGTCTAGAATTTTTAAGGGATATACTTTTGTTCGGTATGACGGTAGTAGCTAAAGCCTTATAGAGGGTTAACAAGCTAATTTTGCGTGTTTATGTTATAAAATTTGACTGATTATAATTTTATTCATTATTACAATGCAGAATAAAGCAATTTACGTCAGGACAAACGTCGGACGGAAGCGCAGTTTCTTCTGAGAAAAAAAAGTGGTTTTTTTCTAGTTTCAGTGCATATGAAGATTTTGATTCTGAGTTTGATTTAAACTAACATTAAAACATTCATATAGAAATCTTGATAATCTTGGATTAATAAGTCATGCTAAATATAAAACCAACTTCTCATGGTGACCCTTAATCAGATCAAATTTTATTAATGTCACTGTAGAGATTTTCCATAACAAAGCCGCATCTAGAGGACAGGGGCGGCCGGAGAGATAACAAAACTTGTAATTTTTTGCCAAAGTCGTGGTGCAATTATTGAAATTGCAAACTTTCAAGGATATTTCCGTGTGGCCAAAAATCCTACCAGCCTACATTTTTATGAGCTCGTTCTGCGGACATCACGTAATTTTCTGAAAAATACGAGTTACGCTTACGCACAACGACATATGCACAGCATGGCTGATCTTGGGCAAGTCAGTTAGTGAGCTGGGGCCGAAATAAGCTCAAAAATTGATATAACAGCATAAATATCATGCAAACTATGTTGATGTACAGTAAGCACTTTGAAAAAAATTTCAATTTTCATTTATGTTTGACCTCCCCGCATCATTTTCCCCAATAAATTTCCCATTTTTCCATCCTCATCTGCATGTCTAGTCATCACGCCTTTGTTTTTCAAATGCTGCTTCAGCAACATTAAGCTTTCTCAAAATAAAAGTCAATAAAATCGTATCTAAAAATTTTCTCGAATTATGTCTTAAAATGAATGTAAGATCTCAAAATAAGTTTAAACGATCTCTCAAAATAAATAAATCACTCTTCCTAGGCCGTTTGTTTTACATCTATTGCATAGGTTTCCTTGCTTAGGTACACCCAGATCGCACGAAAACTGAAGCGTCCACGGAGGCAGCCATCTTTTTTTGGCCGCCATATTGGTTAAACGTGCACAAAAAAAGGATCGTTGATTACTTAATGGGTTTTTAATTATGTGCAAAAATAAGAGCATTTTTGGAATCCTCATGCTGTCAGCTATCTGATACATATATTTTTATTCAGTTTTGTTATCTTTCTGATGTCTAGATCTCGGATCTAGACTTGGTAATTCTAGAATGTCTTACTCCTTGGTAACAGGAGGGTTAATCATGCGATTAGTGTAGGTACGTTTGATAGCGCAGCTGTTTCCAGCAGCTGCATTAGCTCCATCTACTTGTAATCTCATTAATTAAACTTTTATCAGATTATTAATCTCTATAAATAGCATTGTCGTTTTGATTGATGGCTCACTCTTTTTGCTCTCATCTTCATTGAGCTGTTTGTTTGCTCGCGTCTTTGAGTGAATTGGATATTTCACGTGATAGAACCTTTTTCGTTTTATTTTAATGAATTATCGTAAACTTTATTCAGAGGTACTTTACACCGCAAATAGCGCAGCATCGTGGGGTGACTTCTCAAATCGAGTCAATTTCAAAGGGTGAATTACATTTTCATACTTCTTTTTTGAAAGAAATTCATTTACTCATTTTTGTACCTACAATCATTCAAAATATTATTTGATCATTATTTAATGATTACCACAGGTGGGCAGCACCGAAATTTGGGGGGGTGGTAAAAAATTTCCAAAAGTCAAAAATCAAAGGATACATTCTGCATATAAGCAAAGTCTTCTATGCTCTATGGTGAGTTAGATCATAAGGTTTAAAGTTTACACTCTAGTGGATGGTGTAAAAAACGGATTTTAACTAAGATTTCTCTGCTAAATTTTCCCGCTTATGAGACAGGCTGAATTGAAGACAACAGTAATAAAAGTGCCTCTCAGGGGCTACACATCGCAGCAAACCGCATTTAAAAAAACGAAATATTGAATTATTTATGGGGGTGTAAAGTTCGAAATCAGAGATAAAAAATAGGCGAAAAAACACGTTTTTTCCGAATTCTGATTAATAAATCATACCAAATAATTTTTGCAAGAAAATTTTGACACACAGGAATGTACTACGATTTAAAAGCTACAAATTTTATTAAACCGAATCCCTTCAAACTCAATGGGGAGTTCGGTACGGAATTTTAAAGTTGTTCTAAATGATGGAAAAAACGTTTTTGTTGCGTTTTTTGTTCGCCACTTTCTCCGTCCAGAAGTCGTGATAAGTCTCATAGAATAAAAATAAAGTGCTTTATATCGGGTGCATGTCAAAGGAAATTGTCTATACATTAATATTTAGCGAATGTAAAGTCTAAAATTTGGTGTTTAAAATGCGTTTCTGTCTTGTTTTTTCTGCCTGCTTCTCCGGTTATGAGTCAGGGACACGATTATCAAGTCTAGAAATGGACCAGGAACCAAATTTGATATGCCAGTCTGGTGCATATGTTTACACTCTACAGTGTTGTAAAGTGGTTTACACCAATTGTTAGTTTGCCCATAGAACATTATGGAGACTTAATTTTTTGCATAAATATTAATCGTAATATCGGGACAATATCAAAATTACGAATCTTACTAAAATTTTCTTTACACTAGGTGTTTACATGAAGTTTACACTACATATGTATTTATCTTCGTTTTTGAGCATTCCAGAAACCTATTTTTTTCCTCGAGTCTAAAAATTTTCAAAGGATCAAATGTGAGACGTCACTTAGGCGCGTTTGTTTACATCCAACAGTGAAGTAAAGTAGTTTGCACTCATTGTTTATTTGTCCTCAGACCATTGTAGAGACATAATTTTTTCATGAATGTTGATCATAATATCCGAGTAATTTTTTACACTGCACGTTAGCCTTTGTTCTAGAGCATTGCAAAAACCGAAATTTTTCCTGAGATCTAAAAATTTACAGGGAATGAAATATATATGTACGTCAGTTGGGCGCGCTTGCTTACACTCAGCAGTATTGCAGAGTGGTTTAAACCTAATGTTTATTTGTCTTTAAAACATTATGGAGACTCATTTTTCCATAAATGTTGAAAGTAATATCGGAGCAATATCAAAATTACGATTCCGACTAAAATATTCTTTACGCTATGTGTTTGTGTAAAGTTTACATTACGTGTTAACGTTAATTCGATAGACTTGCAGAGACTTTGTAATTGAAGTCAATAAATTTTCAAGGATTCAAATGTGAGACATCAATTATGTTTACCCTCAAAAGTAATCTAAAGTGATTTAAAAATTATGTTCAAGTGTCCTTAGATCATTGAAGAGATGTAATTTTGTCTTAAATGGGTTGCATTAAAGTTAAATCCTTCTTAGCCGTGTTTATAATATGTTTCACAAAATCTTGCACATGGAGAGCAATCGTTTAATTGATGTAAATTGCCTGCAAAAGTGGTTTAAAATGAACCAGCAATCACACTACTGTGCACAGAAGTCGACAAAGATATGCAGCTTTATTGTAATCATGTACATTAATAAGCCGTTAATCGGAAATACACCATTTGGAATGGAAAAAGACTGCAGTTAATGAATACATATGTTAAACTTATTATCATAGGTAGCGCGATAGCGCTACCTATAATATACTTGGCCATCCTTTTTGCTCATATGTTTATCACAGCGAGTGCGAAATTTGTGCCCCCCATCACAGCAACAACGGCACACACCTGGGAGGTGCGGTTTTTTTAATCGATGGATAATTAAAAAGTTCGATGCCCGTGTTTTTTCTTTTGTTTACACTCAATACTGAGTTAGCAATGAGCGTGTAAAGTGTAATGCAAAAAAACAAATAATTTGCGGAGGGCCATTGTTTTTTAAAAATGTTGCCTCCTAGCTGTAGATTACGAATCTGACCTTAAAATTACTTCACACCCAATGGTTGTTGCACAAAAGTGTAAAGTATACGTGTTTTTTACTCTTTGCGTGTCCTTCAGCGTATCTAACTCAGTTTTGGTTTCTGTGCAGTCCAATCGGTTCTATAATGTAGAGGGTTGCAAAATCTCAAATCGATTTTTTCTTTCTTATAACGCAATATTTTTCGATCTGTGATCGTTTTAGTGTAAAGGGTTCGATACGAAAAACGATATCTCTTCAACTACTCCGCTAAGTAGGCGGAACATGAGTAGTTTGGCCTGCGTCCCTAGCGGGCAACGTTATAACATAGCCTGTGTTATAGCATAGGCGGAGGGGGCGTGGCTAGCGCCCTGCCAGGGCGTAATGCTTTAGCGTTGGCTGTGCTATAGCGTAGGGGCGTGCCCGGACCTGCCCGGGGAGGGGCCGCGTCCATCCCAGGGGGCAGGGGTCCAGGACCCGGGGAGGGGAAATTTCCCCGGGGGAAAAATTTGAATAACTGTAAGTCAAGAACCAATGGTCGGATCGGGCTCAAATTTTCAGAGTATGTTAAGTATACATTAGGCATCATGTGTACAAACTTTTAGCGCGCAGCCTACAGTATGCCGATTATACTTTACACTGCTTTTTTAGATAATGGCGTCAAACGGATGAAGAAGAAAGGTAAGACCTGTTGCAACGGTCGGGCGCCTTGTCGGGGCGCAATGGGCTTAAGCCACTCGGTGGCGAACTAAGACCCGACCATTTTTACTTTACACATATAGTTAGGTACTGGCTCGAATCACGGTTCCATACAGTAGAAGAACCGCCGGGACATACATTATAAATATTAGCGTATTATCACACTATTAATGGGGTTTAAATTGTAGGAAACCGGAAGAATTGACCGAAATAAGCACCTTCCCCCTGAAATCTATAAATACTAATAATGGTCTACTGTTTAACTACTCTTTTTAGTACTATAAGGATAAAATGGAAGAAATCAGGGAAATCCAAAAGCGTATTTTTCTGGATGAGGAGAAGAAGCCCTATGGCCGGTTAGGGGCGTGCCCGGACCTGCCCGGGGAGGGGCCGCGTCCATCCCAGGGGGCAGGGGTCCAGGACCAGGGTAGGGGAAATTTCCCCCAGGGGAAAATTGAAATAACTGTAAGTCAAGAACCAATGGTCGGATCGGGCTCAAATTTTCAGAGTATGTTAAGTATACATTAGGCATCATGTGTACAAACTTTTAGCGCGCAGCCTACAGTATGCCGATTATACTTTACACTGCTTTTTCAGATAATGGCGTCAAACGGATGAAGAAGAAAGGTAAGACCTGTTGCAACGGTCGGGCGCCTTGTCGGGGCGCAATGGGCTTAAGCCACTCGGTGGCGGACTAAGACCCGACCATTTTTACTTTACACATACATGTATAATAACTAAAATCTGTAATTATTATCTTTTTCTCCATTTTAATTATGTTTATAAGCCTGTGAACAATTATAACGAACAACGAACGGAGGTTGCGGGAACTTTGCTAGATCCCAACAGAACACATGGCCATTCGCGCTCGCAACTTGGACGTAGCGTACAAATGGGCCATGGAGGTCCTGGTAAGTGGGACATAGTTGCTGAAAACGCAGGTCCCAGGTCTTATAATGCCTGCCCTTTCTGTCATTCACAAATTCAGAGTCGTAGCCTAGAAATAAAGTGCCATTAGTCATATTCAATGGCTGAATTAACGCCAAAATGGCGTCAAACAACTTCTGGTCGTTGGAGACTATGACGGTGGGTAGAAGTCTATTCTTTGGTACGCGAGGGGTTACCGAAGGACATCTACCAAGCCGATTCTTCCACCAGAGTTGTTGATCGTTTATACGCTTTCTGTGATTTGCGATTTTATGTGTTGCTTTATGCTTTATCCATTTTGGCGGTAAGTGATTCTAGACCGCCAACATGACTATTATCGTTTTGCGGCAGCGGGTCTGGTACGACCAAGCCCCGCTCCAAAGCCATACTGGTCAACGCCAAACGAAACTCATCTAGGGACGCGGGATCACGCCCCTCGAATTTGCATCGGCGACCAGCTGCTTCCAACAATGCCTCCTTGCTAGGGGTACCTTGTGCAGCCATGGGTCTGCAAAAGGAAAAACATTAGATAATGGTACGGCATGTGCTGTTTTAGAACCATTTAATAAACGTACAGGCGCGCAGTCCTTAGCTTTTGTTCCCTGCCCGGTAAATCCTCAAAACTTATGACAACTGCCGGGGCAAGAGGGCGATGTGGTAACTTTACCAACACAAAATCGCCAGGGACGTACGCGTGTTTTTCCACAATTAAGTCAGAATAAGGTAATTTAGGTTCAGGCAAAAGTCTATTCCTGTGAACGTGATGAATAATGAGAGGGTTATAGACATATGCGATTTTCGCAGTTTCAGGCGTAGGTAAGTCAATAATTCGGTATGGACCAACACGCTTGGGTGATAGTTTACCGATTTCGGGTTGAATGACTGAGGTATTATTGAGGTAGACTATATCCGAGAGATTAAAATTTGTGTGCGTTATGGCTTTGTCATATTGCGATTTTTGCTGCTTACGCGCTTGAGATAAATTTTGAGACGCGATTTCATGCAGATCCTGCAAAGTCAGCTTTAAATCAATGACGTATTTTTCCGCAACAGATGGTAAATTCGGATTTATCACGAAGTCATTTATAAGTAAGGTGTCGAGAGGAAATGCTGGTTCACGACCATAAAGCATTTCAAAAGGAGATATATTAGTTGATGATTGTGGAGTCGCGCGGTATGCAAATAATGCGAAGGGTAAAAATTGTTCCCAATCATACTGTGATCGCGCACTCAGCTTAGACAAACCATCAATCAATGTACGATTATAACGTTCCACCAACCCATCACACTGGGGGTGATATGGGGTTGTAAATATTTTTTGAACGTTTAATAGTTTACAAACTTCCGAAATTAGGGTAGATGTAAAATTTGACCCCTGATCTGTCAAAAATTTCTTGGGGACTCCATAACGTGGTATAATTTCTCTTAGTAATAAATTTGCAATAGTTGTTGCTTTTATGTCAGAAACAGCAAAAGCTTCCACGTATTTTGTAAAATAATCCATAAAAACTACTATTTGGTCATTTCCGGAGGGGGATCGCGGCATATGCAAGCAATCGCACGCAATAAGTTCAAAGGGCGCAGATACTTCGATTGGTTGCAACGGAACGGATGTGGAATTTAATGCGACCTTACGTTGTAAGCACACATCACAATTCCTACACCACGCGATCACATCATTTTCCATGCGCGGCCACCAATAACGCATTTGTATGGCGGGCAAGATTTTGCGCGATGAAAAATGAGCTCCGAAAATAGAGTCATGAAATTCCGTTAATATGAAGCGACACAAAGATTTGGGTATGACAATTTGATGAACGACAGTTGGTGAACGCTTAGGTTGAAAACGACGAAAAAGTACATCGTTTACGAGAAAAAATTCGTCACAATATTTTTTCGTTGTTAAGTCATTCAATGCGATGCGAATTTTATGCAATTCGTCATCTGCACGTTGCTCAGCGAGTAAACGCGCAGGTGTTAGCATTTCAGCTTTTTCTGCATCGGTAAGTAACAAGCGTTCGCGAAATGTAGGTGGTTTAGAATTAATAGGATCGGTTTGCGCAGTAGGATTATTATTTTGTGCGTTTGGATGATTAATTGGCGCAGTAGGCGCATTATCGCACGATCGGTCAGGTGGAACCGATTCATCATCTGACTCAGAATCTTCGGATTCTAAATTTGCGATGTTAACGATATTTTTGCGCTCTACTTTATATTTGCGTTCTGCATGATCATATTTAGGGTGACGTGAAAGAAGATCAGCTGCGCAGTTATATGCACCAGGAACGTAAACGATATCATATTCGTATTCCTGTAATTTGAGACCCCAACGGCGTAATCGACTCGATGGGTCTTTAACATTTACTAGCCAGGTTAACGCTTGATGATCAGTTTCGACAATGAATTTTTTACCGTAAAGATAATGTCGATAATGCTTGATGGCCCACACTACCGCTAGCGCTTCTTTTTCTGAAGTAGCATAATTACATTCAGCAGAATTTAGCACGCGACTAGCGTAGCTAAGAATAAAACGATTTTTGGATGGCAAATGTTTTTGCGTCAAAATAGCACCTAACGCATAGTTACTTGCGTCAGTTGTTAAAATAAATTGGTGCTCATTATCGAATTTTGGTAATTGCAAAATAGGTGGAGATGTAAATGCTTTCTTCAGAAGCTCAAAAGCGGTTTGGTGCTCAGCCTTCCAGCAAAATTCGACATCTTTACGAAGAAGATGAAATAGCGGTTTAGCGATTTTAGCCAGATCTTTAACGAATTTCTTAAACCATTGGACTAAGCCAAGGAATTTCTGCACTGATTTAACGGTTTTTGGTACGGGAAACGAGATTAAATCTGCGACTTTAGACATATCGGGAGCGATGCCCATTGCACTGATGCTGTGGCCAAGAAATTTTACCTCTGCATGCGCAAGATGGCATTTATCAGGCTTGACACGTAAGTTTGCCTTTTTAAGAGCAATGAAGACATTTTCAAGATCTTTTAAATGTTCTTCGAAAGTACGTGAAAAAATAATTATGTCATCGATGTAAACGAGACAAGATTTCCAATTTAGACCTGCGAGCACAAGCTCCATTAGTCTTTGAAAATCTGCGGGCGCATTCTTTAAACCAAAAGGTAAAACTTCAAATTCGTAATGACCAACAGGACATATAAATGCTGTTTTTTCGCGAGATTTATTATCGAGTGGAATTTGCCAATATCCAGATTTCAAATCTAGTGTGCTAAAATATGCCGCACTGCCTAAAGTATCGAAATAATCGTCTAATTGTGGAAGAGGGTAAACTTGCGTTTTAGTGACATCATTTAACCGTCGATAATCGACGACTGGCCTAAGGGAACCGTCCTTTTTTCCAATGAGAAATAATGGACTTGCCCATGGGCTAGTTGTAGGTCGAATAATTTTATCCGCAAGCATTTCGTTTATAATTTTCTGCATGGATTCCCTTCTAGAATGTTCAACACGATAAGTTTTTCCAACAACGGGTGGATTATCCCCTGTGTCAATATGATGTTTCATCAAGGGGGTACGACCGAGAGGTTCATTTTTTAATGCAAAAATTGAGTCGTATTTTAAGCAAAGTTCACGAATTTGTTGCTGCTGTCTAGAATTAACGGCGGAGCCGTTTAAAGCTTTATTTATTGATGCAAAAAGTTCTGGTGTCCTATCATCAAAGGATGAAACGTGTGACACAACTTCGGCATCGGTGGTTAAAGAACCTATTATTTCACCAGAGTCAATGCGAATTGGCGCTTTAGAGATGTTACAGACGCGAACAGGTATTAAAGGTTGTGAAGCATCGACTATAGACGGAGCAACAAAAAGTGAAGTTTTTTCCATAAAATCGGGATTTGGTTCGAATAATGCGAAATCAAAATTGCAAGAACCGTGACTTATATAGCCAGGTGTAATTAATTCATGCCTAGGTTGTATAATAACAGGCTCAGGTAGCGAAACATGCACACACACAACACCAGAGGTAGTTGCGTTGGGTTTCGCACGAAATTGCAATTTTTCGTGAGATGAAAGTAAATTAACCTTTATGCCGTTTATAAAAGCACAACGCTCAATAGGATTAACCCACATGAGTGCGGATTCGCAAAAATCATATCCTAAAAGCATGTCTTCCGGCAAGTGATCAATTATAGCTACTGAGGTAGAAATAGATTGTTCCGCGATTGTTAAAGTCATATTTACTTTATAGCGAACGACTGCAGGTGATTTCGCCTACACCATGTACGACTTGTGAAACTTGCTTAGGTGGTAAATTAAAACCAAGACGTAAGAATGCAGACGTGGTCATCATGGTGACCTGTGAACCCGTGTCTATCAGAGCAGGCACGTCAACGCCATGAACTTTAACGAGAATAGTGGGTAAATTTGTCCCAGCATGACTTACAATAGGAATATTAGGATCTAAGGTCTTAGATAGAGGAATATTAATTTTCTCGTAGGTTGCAAGACGACGTTGTAGACGTTCGTACTCTTCAAGAAATTCTTGCGACGCGAATAAATTAGGACGCGCGCTAGATTCTTGCTCTTTCGCAGTAACCGTGTTCACATCACGAGGAGATGTAAGGGTTGGCTGCGGTGGGGGTACATTCAAGGCGGGTTGGTTGTCTGCAGTATATGTGACATACGGGCGATTGAAATTATTATCGCTGCGATAATTAGAGTTATAGTATGTCCCACGCTGTTCATTAGGAAATTGCACAAAAGGTGTATTTTGGCGCGATTGGTTATTATAACGATTATCGTAACGCGAATTTTGATAATTAGCACGCGAATTTTGGTAATGATCATTACGATTTTGCCAAAAATTCGATCGTGATTGCTTTGATTCAAAGCGATTATCATTATTCGCATAGTTAGATGAACGATGTTGACTAGAGTTACGATATCGTGATTGAGATCGATGCCTATTCTGCGAATTCGAACGCGATGGCGAACGATTTTGTCGCAAAAAGAACGCGATTGGCTGCGATTGCGCGCCATAGAATTAGTATTCCGATCAGCTTGATTATTAAAATTAGCATTATTAGACGTTTCTTGCCTTTGACGCGTGAAACATTCCTCATAAATGTGACCTATGCGCTTGCAAAAGGTACAATATTTACGAGAAGAATTTTCTGGTTTCTCAGCACGCGATGAGCGATGAAAGGTTCGATGACGTGAACGATTTGGATCATTTTGGTTAGATGCGCGAGGAGTATCTTTAGGTACTACGCTGCCTACTGGAGCAGCTGTTACCGATACGTAAGGCGTTACTGCCTTTTTATCCTCAAATTCTTTATTAGCAAATTCAGCGCTAAGCGCATTGTCCAAAAATTCAGCTAATGATGCTCTAGGTTTTTTATGATATGCCTCTTTCGAAATGTGTGGTAATAACCCTTGTTTTAGTTGATGTCGCATTAAATTATTAAAATGTGGCGAGTCAACTTCAAGATAGGGATCCGATTTAATTAACTCTTCGCGAAGCGAGAGATAATAAGCTTTAACCGATTCGTTAGGCTGCTGTTTGTGTGACAAAAAACGATTAAAGAGCGCACCGGTGTCCATAGGACAAAATTCGGTTATTAGCGCTTGCTTCATTTTCGAGTAAGATTGTTGTATATCAGCAGGTAACGAATGGTATAAACGCAAAACATAAGGGTCAAGAAATCCAGTAGCGAATTTTAAACGATCAGCCTTGTCAATATCATAGGTATTGGCAAGCGATTCAAATTCTGCAAAATATGCCTTTATATCCGATTTATCGCCATCAAAAAATTTTTTATTTGCAATTGCAAATTGCATCTGCTGCAAAAATGGTCCGCGATTCAAGGAATCAGCGAGACGTGAATCACCACGCGAGCTTTCAGATGAAGAACCTGAACTATGCCTATGACGTCGTCTGCGCGATCGAGATTTGCGACGCGAGCGACGACTGCGCGGGCGATCATAACTATTAGATGAGCTGTCGTCAGAAAATTTGACGTGTTTTCTCCTACTAGATGATTCAGATTGAGGAGCAGATTCATTTTGCAAATTTGCAGATTCATTATTAATACCAGATAAATTTATCTCAACCGGTTGCATTTCGATATTAGAAGAATGCAAGATAGGATTATTAGGTGGTATTTCCACATTTATAGGATTAGGTACATAATTATTGGCTAAGATTTCTCCTTGAGGTGGAAAATACTGCAGCGGTGGTGGATTTAGTTGCTGCTGCGAATTCGCAATAGAAGGATTAGGTACGAAGGAAGGCGCATTACGATTTAATGGCAGCGAAGGCCGAGATCGCGACGTCTGCGAAATCGATACCGACGGCTGCGAAATCGTAGGTATATTCTCCGAAAAACCCGAGTTTTGCACTGGTTGCAAACCCGTGTTTACAGGATTCTGTGACAAATTACATATTTCCGGCGCGCGGTTCGTACAACTTTGAGAGATATTTTCTGGAACAGTTTCCGAAGGTGAGCGTGAATTCGATGCTCTGTTGCTAGTAGACAACAGTGAAGATGCCCTATGCGTACTTTGCGCACGATTCGCACTTTGCGCATTGAATTCAGAAAAATTTGCGCTATCGATTGAGTGGTTAACGCGCTCAGATACATTAGTTTCTATGCGATTCAGAACTGGTTGGGGTTTAAGCATAGTGCTTAGCTCCAAACGCAGTTTACGCATTTCATCCGCATTTTCCTTTTTATCTTGATCAACGCGCGTAGAAAGATCCGAAAATTGCAAATGAATAGCTTGTAGCGCTTTCAAAATAAGATCATTAGTCACATTAGCATTAGCACGCTCTCTGTCGGCATTCATGCTGCGACTATGATTACTTTCTACGTCAGAATCGTGATTTTCGCGCTCCGAACTGGTTTCAGGATTATTTGCCGTGTTAATGGTAGTCGTATTATCGATCATTGTGTGACTTGATGAATTGTCAATATTAGGATCCGACCTAGTTAGCGAAGATTGATTAATGCGAGATCGCATGGTACTCAATGATAATTCATCTTCGGACTGTGTATTACTCGCGGCATGTAGTGACGCGGGTAATTTATCATTATTCGCCTTAGTCGTTACGTCTCTCGTAACTGTGTCATTACTCGCAGAATTACACGCGCTATTAGAGTCAACAGGCGCGGTAGGTAATTGGCGAGCTGAAGTAGGTGGCGTAGAAGGTTTTTTCAATTTAGCGGGCGGTGTCCGCAAAACCTTTTTTCCTGCCATTTTTATGTGTCAAATATGTCAAAAAATGTGCCTTTGGGTAAAATAAATTTCAGTACGTCGAAATTTTTCCCAAAATAAATGTTTCGAATTAGGCCTTTGTCGATCCGAAAAACAGGTTTTTCCACGTAAATAGTACTTCCTTACGTGAAGTAAGATATACCTGACGTGAAATGATCGAAAGCAGATAGGACTAAGCCTAAAGCGCAAGAACGTGTACGTGGTTAGAAAAACAGTTAGGTAAGAACCTAAATGACGGAATTTCGTCGTCAGTTGAGAAAAATGATGAATCGTCGCCTGAGGGTCGACGTTTATAGAAAAATGCGAGCGTGAGAGCTGCCTTCGTCGATAGAGATCCGACGGAAATAGAAAAATAACGATGGCTTTACCACGATACACAAAATCTTTACCACGGACGCTTACTTAAATTGCGCACTGCCACGATCGCGGTCGATACAACAACAAAGGTGAACGAAATGTTACACATTTTTAGATGGCCAAAATGATGAATTTAGGATCGAAAAATAATTTTACGATGATTGATCAGCTCGGCTGTAGCTAGCAGCCTAAAGGAGGGAACATCCAATGTAAATGTAGGGTGCCTGTATCTACAAGAGCGACACAGACCGGCCTAGCATTACCTTCGAGATTTACCTAGGTACGTAGGTACTTAAGTCTACGCTTAGTGCTGGCCCCGATCGCGCGGCTCTGATGGCTTTCGATCTTTGGACCCTTACAGACCTTACGGCTTCGATCCCCTCAGCCCTAATATTGCTGGCCGCTTTTACGTCGGGTGATCTCAGCAGCTACGCCCTAAGACCTAAGGCTACCTACCTAGTCTCGGTAATTGCCGCGGAGGTCAGTTGACCTATCTCAAGCTCAAGTTGTTTATTTAACTTATTTTCAATCAGTGCCTGATTCGAAATGTTTTGGTTCCTAATTAGTGTAGCACGCTGAACACTGAAAACAACAACAACGAGCTCTATGCTGATCAATCATCCTTAAAGATTAGATAATAATTTTGATCAATTTTTGGCTTGAGAGATAAATTATGATTTTCGAATAGAAATAGGCTATCATACGGAATTTACCTATCAGTCCACTAGATGGGTGGAAATCCTCGACGTAGGGATGGTGGCCGACCTAACCCTCGGTATAACCAAAACCACTGGGTAGGTTTTCTATATTTTTATTCGACGAAGAATTCACGGCCTGATAGCCGGACAACAAGCAATACGCAAAAGAAAAACGATAATGTACAGTCGAACAACCGGCCAACGAAAAACCAAAAACGCCAGACTCCAACTACAACGTTACATTCACTGGCCTCAAGGGCCATTACAGTAAATTAAAGAACGATCAATTTAACATAATACTGAATCACTTTTATCTCAGATCGAAAGTTCTCGATTCACGTAAGCGGTATGCATTAAACAATTACTATTATCATACACTTAGCTCTATGCTACCGGACAAGTATCTAAATGTTTTTTATTATTGAAAATTTGGGGAAATAATGGGAAGACCGAAGGCATAGCCCACAGTGCACTATCATAGATAGCTACTAGTATTGGCTATGTTATGGCTATTGCGAACTGCTAAGGCAGGTTCGCCTACACGTGTAACTCTACGAGCAGTTACAATTGTGCCACGCACACTAGGAACCAAAAACATTTCTGCTTGAATCGAATTTCGAAAAAGAAGTTAATTCATCAACTTGAGCGGATTGAGATAGGTCAACTGACCTCGCGGCAATTCCGAGATTTAGGTAGGTATTCTTAGGGCTTAGTGCATAGCTGCCGATATCACTCCGACAAGAAGCGAGCCGGCAATGTTAAGACCGAGGGGATCGAAGTCGTAAGGTCTGTAAGGGTCCAAAGACCGAAGTCGTTCCAGACTAAGCGATCGGGGTCAGCGCTGAGAGCGGGTCTAGAGTACATCCAAGTACCTAAGTAAGTCTCGAAGGTGAATACACTGCCCGTGTCCTGTGTTGACTCTGTAGACATAGGGCGGCCCTGTGGTCACACAGCGCTTTACCGACCTGCAGATTTCGTTCAATTAAGTTCATTCCGACTTACATGTGCGGAAATGTTGGCAAAGAAATATTAAACAAAATCTGTTTTCACACCATTCACATACTAGTACCGATTCCACCATTGGTGGGGTAGAGGTGCTCTTAGCAAAAGACCCCCCAGAATTAAATTTTTGAATTTTTGTGTGTGTTTTTTCGCAAGTTTTTGGTGCCAATGGATAGTGCTTGATAAGAAACGATGAAAAAAGGTGTATTTTCCGTCGTACCACAATTTTTAAGGCCATTTTTTGACCTTTTGAAAAATCTTGCACCCCCAGAATTTTCTAGCTGCCCATGTATGGTCGTGTCTCGTAGAAAAAGAGATTATCATGGAACTTTCGGGAAGATTGTTCGTTCCTGTAATATGTGTAAATACGAGTATTGATAAGAAAGCAGATAAAATCAATTTAGAATTTAAATTGTCATGAAATTCAAAATTTGTTCCATGTTCCATGATTTCCAGCAATAAATTGTTTTACACTTCAGCAACTTGCCTGGAACAGCATGGGAAATCTTAGTGGATCAGAGCGAAAGAATTTTCAAAAAGTGCCTTTTTGAGCTAAAAATGTCGGGTACACGTCAGAAACAATGTATTCAGACGTTCTCAGACAATGCCTGTTCTTTCTAAAACATAAAAAAAGTAAAAAAATTAGAAGTTTAAAAACGAGAAGTTGAACAAAGTCTAGTCGAAGAATGGGTTTATGGCACAATGCGCCGAAAATTTGAAACTTTTGAGCCAAAAATGAGCTGAAAATGCTTACAAAGGACACTTTTGCAATTTTTTCCTAGAAGTCAAAAGTTCTGGCGGTTGCAGCCATTTAATGGCGGGTCGAAATCCCCCCCCCCCCCAGGACACGCATGTCAGTGAGCAAGAAATTATTATATTTTTTAAATATATCTGGTTAAAGTCTTGCATAATAATTAACATGTTACCATATGATGATTTAGGCGCAAAGTTACATATCTACACTTAATTCATTCATTATTGAAATATATTTAACTTTAATTATTTTCAACACATGGAGCACATTCGAAAACGAACTCCAATTTAAGATAAACCATGATTTTGCTACTAAGGCAGTTAATCAGGTTTGAAATAATAATTTATGTACATGTGTCGTGAATGTTGACAGCTTGCAGTTTAATTTTATGATGCTTCCTCCATCTCGATCAGGGCAGGGGGCGGCGCAGCCGCTCCTTGCCCACCTAAATTTGGCCCTTAATTGGTTTGCAGTGTTTTGTTTGAATGACATGAAATGATTAGAGAAGTCTAGAATTTTTAACGGAAATACTTTTGTTCGGTATGACGGTAGTAGCTAAAGCCTTATAGAGGGTTAACAAGCTAATTTTGCGTGTTTACGTTATAAAATTTGACTGATTATAATTTTATTCATTATTACAATGCAGAATAAAGCAATTTACGTCAGGACAAACGTCGGACGGAAGCGCAGTTTCTTCTGAGAAAAAAAGTGGTTTTTCTAGTTTCAGTGCATATGAAGATTTTGATTCTGAGTTTGATTTAAACTAACATTAAAACATTCATATAGAAATCTTGATAATCTTGGATCATGCTAAACATAAAACCAACTTCTCATGGTGACCCTTAATTAGATCAAATTTTATTAATGTCACTGTTGAGCTTTTCCATAACAAAGCCGCATCTAGAGGACAGGGGCGGCCGGAGAGATAACAAAACTTGTAATTTTTTGCCAAAGTCGTGGTGCAATTATTGAAATTGCAAACTTTCAAGGATATTTCCGTGTGGCCAAAAATCCTACCAGCCTACATTTTTATGAGCTCGTTCTGCGGACATCACGTAATTTTCTGAAAAATACGAGTTACGCTTACGCACAACGACATATGCACAGCATGGCTGATCTTGGGCAAGTCAGTTAGTGAGCTGGGGCCGAAATAAGCTCAAAAATTGATATAACAGCATAAATATCATGCAAACTATGTTGATGTACAGTAAGCACTTTGAAAAAAATTTCAATTTTCATTTATGTTTGACCTCCCCGCATCATTTTCCCCAATAAATTTCCCATTTTTCCATCCTCATCTGCATGTCTAGTCATCACGCCTTTGTTTTTCAAATGCTGCTTCAGCAACATTAAGCTTTCTCAAAATAAAAGTCAATAAAATCGTATCTAAAAATTTTCTCGAATTATGTCTTAAAATGAATGTAAGATCTCAAAATAAGTTTAAACGATCTCTCAAAATAAATAAATCACTCTTCCTAGGCCGTTTGTTTTACATCTATTGCATAGGTTTCCTTGCTTAGGTACACCCAGATCGCACGAAAACTGAAGCGTCCACGGAGGCAGCCATCTTTTTTTGGCCGCCATATTGGTTAAACGTGCACAAAAAAAGGATCGTTGATTACTTAATGGGTTTTTAATTATGTGCAAAAATAAGAGCATTTTTGGAATCCTCATGCTGTCAGCTATCTGATACATATATTTTTATTCAGTTTTGTTATCTTTCTGATGTCTAGATCTCGGATCTAGACTTGGTAATTCTAGAATGTCTTACTCCTTGGTAACAGGAGGGTTAATCATGCGATTAGTGTAGGTACGTTTGATAGCGCAGCTGTTTCCAGCAGCTGCATTAGCTCCATCTACTTGTAATCTCATTAATTAAACTTTTATCAGATTATTAATCTCTATAAATAGCATTGTCGTTTTGATTGATGGCTCACTCTTTTTGCTCTCATCTTCATTGAGCTGTTTGTTTGCTCGCGTCTTTGAGTGAATTGGATATTTCACGTGATAGAACCTTTTTCGTTTTATTTTAATGAATTATCGTAAACTTTATTCAGAGGTACTTTACACCGCAAATAGCGCAGCATCGTGGGGTGACTTCTCAAATCGAGTCAATTTCAAAGGGTGAATTACCTTTTCATACTTCTTTTTGAAAGAAATTCATTTACTCATTTTTGTACCTACAATCATTCAAAATATTATTTGATCATTATTTAATGATTACCACAGGTGGGCAGCACCGAAATTTGGGGGGTGGTAAAAATTTCCAAAAGTCAAAAAATGGTCTCGAAAGCATACGTGGGCAGCAAGAAATTTCTGGGGGTGAAGATTTTTTTGAAGGTCAAAAAATGGCCTTAAAAACGATGGTATGGTGATAAAAACACCATTTTTCGACGTTTCTCATCAAGCACTATCCATTGGCATCAAAAAATTGCGAAAAAAGCGAAAAAAATTTTCAAAAATTGAATTCTGGGGGGGGTATTTTGATTTCTGGGGGGTATTTTGATTTCTGGGGGGTGCATACCCCCCCAAACCCCCCCCCCCACGCCCAGGTGTGCTCGAAAGTAATTGTATGGTGAAAAAACACTATTTTTCGAAGTTTCTCATCAAGCACTATCCAATAGCATCAAAATATCGCTAAAAAAGCAAAAAAATCGGAAGTTGTATTCTGGGGGTATTTTGGATTTCTGGGGGAGGGGTATTCCAACTTATGGGGGGTGCATACCCCCAAACTTCCCCCTTTGCCAACATGTGATGATGACTAGTTGGCCTAGAGCTCTTTATTGTGGAACTCGAAGCTCATTTTACTTTTGCTATTAGGAGTCAGAAACATTTCGGGTAATAAGCTTAACCCTGAAAACAATTGATTCATCAACTTGAGATTTTCCGCAGTTTTGGGAAGAGACCAACTGATCTTGCGTGCATTTACCGGGGTTATGTAAGTGACTAATAGTTAGGGAACTAGGGCATGACTGCATAAATCTCTGACCAGAAGCGGTCAACAATTTAGGACGTAGGAGATTGAAGCCGTAGGTTTTGAGGGTCATCCAGGTTGGTTCGTGACCACACATGGGCGTGGTGGGTTTGGGGGTATGCACCCCCCAGAAGTTGAAACACCCCCCAGAAATCAAAATACCCCCCAGAATTCAAATTTTGAAATTTTTTTGCTTCTTTAGCGATTTTTTGAAAAATGGTGTTTTTTCGCCATACGACCACTTTTAAGACCATTTTTTAACCTTTGAAAATTTTTTCACCCCTCCCCCCCAGAATTTCGGTGCTGCCCACACTATGTTCGTGACCTTACCTAGCGTCTCTAGCAAGCGGACCAGTGCTAAGGTTAGCCTAGGTACATAGGTAAGCCCTGTAGGTACGTTTATTTATCGTCTTCCTGTTTGCTACCTAGGTACAGAAGGCGGTGCACAAAAATTACATATTTAAATTGTTCGGAAAATTAGTAGGAACCACTCGACTAAGTACATAAAGCGTATTGTACAATCTTAGGTAGCGCGTTAGCGCGTACCTATAATATACTTGGGTTCCCCTAACACCTGTGCACCCCCTACAGCTATAACGGGACACTTCTGGAAGGTGCGGTTTTTTAAAAGAAGGATAATAAAAAAATTCGCTGCCCGTGTTTTTTGTTTTTCTTGAAACTCAAAACTGACTGTGTAAAGAAGGTGTAAAGTTTTTGTATAACGTTATAACATAGGACAAATTTTGGGACCTTTTTACTGTGGCATGTGGACAAGTGAGTATTGATGACTCGAAGAATTGAGCGGGATAGGTTAATAGAGGGATGAATTCTACAGATGGCCTTTTTTTGTTTTTTGAAATTCGCATTAGTCATCGAATGGCAGTGTAAAGAGTGCGAAAATCTGGGGTGAAAAAGCACTTTTTGGTCGAGTTTTCAACCTGCTTATGTCCGATACTAACTCCGGTTATGAGTTTTTAAAATGTTTTCTGACAGAAATGTAGAGCGGATCATGGGCTTCATTCTGCATATAAGCAAAGTCTTCTATGCTCTATGGTGAGTTAGATCCTGGGGTTTAAAGTTTACACTCTAGTGGATGGTGTAAAAAAACGGATTTTAACTAAGATTTATCTGCCAAATTTTCCCGCTTATGAGTCGGGGTGAATTGAAGACAGCAGTAATAAAGTGCCTCTCAGGGGCTACACATCGCCAGTGTTGCCAGGTCCCAAAATTCAGATTCTCCTGCACAGAGGTAAAATTGGGGAAAAATTCTCCTGCAATTCTCTTGAAAATATTTTGATTCTCCTGAAAATTCTCCTGGCTCATATTTTGCAGGAAAGGTTGTACAGCAGATCTACAATTGTATGTACACATGCATATCAAGCATGCTCAGGCCAATTTACCTTGGTTCACCCAACTGTTTTATTCTGATCTCTTGCCTGTTAATCCTAAGGACACTCAAGGCTAAATAATGAACTTTAATTCTCTCACAAAAAGCTCATGGTGGATTCACCACCGCTGGATTCACCGCTGGATTCGCCTGAGCTAACATTTACAATGGCAGTTTCTTTCGACATAGGAAATTTAAATTATAACATGTATCTACACTAATATATTATACAAAGGCACTAATCGGCTATCCTGAACAGAGAACAGATAATTTTACATATACTGCTCAAGGGCCTAAGCTAAAGAGGTCGCATTGTTTACAATACACATTATTCGAAAAAACAGTTTCTGTGCTTAAAACAGTGACCGCCAATTTTCAGTTGCACTTACATCATCAAAAATTTCTGAAAAGAGCCCTGTTTGCAATGTCTTTTGAAAAAATAAATAATACTTTATTACTAATTGTATGTACTTCAGTAGCAAGCAAATCCTTACGTTTTGAAATATATCAAAAAAATGTTTATAGGCGCTTTGCAAACGTCTATGAAACTGATAAAAACAATTAGACGGTGTGTAAAGCTATGTATTTCTGCACTTCGTGATATTAAGTGAATAAATAAATGAATGAATGAATGATTTACTACGGAAGCACGAAACTTATTTGGATATAGTTATAACTTAACACTTAGGTCTTAACTATGAACGAAATAAATTCTTAATGTGAAAGATCTAAGTATAAAATTATATACAACTAACTAACTACAGTAAGTACAGTAAGAAGGTTAATGTATGATAATCATTATAACTTGCTGTTTAAGTTTTGAAAATTCTCCTGAATTCTCCTAGATTTTCAGGATTCCACTGAATTCTCCTGACATTTTAAAATTCTCCTGCATTCTCCCGCATGTTTACAACTTCTCCTGAAATTTCTCCTGAAAAGCCCATTCTCCTGCTCCTGCTCCTGAAAATTTTAGATTCTCCTGAATTCAGGAGAATTCTCCTGCACCTGGCAACCCTGCCTCGCAGCAAACCGCATTTAAAAAACGCAATATTGAGTTATTTATGGGGGTGTAAAGTTCGAAATCAGAGGTAAAAAATGGGCGAAAAAACACGTTTTTTCCGAATTTTGATTAATAAATCATACCAAATAATTTTTGCAAGAGAATTTTGGCACACAGGAATGTACTACGATTTAAAAGCTACAAATTGTACCAAACCGAATTTCTTTAAACTCAATGGGGAGTTCGGTACGGAATTTTAAAGTTTACAGTGTTCTAAATGATGGAAAATACGTTTTTGTTGCGTTTTTTGTTCGCCACTTTCTCCGTCCAGAAGTCGGGATAAGTCTAATAGAATAAAAATAAAGTGCTTTATATCGGGTGCATGTCAAAGCAAATTGTCTATACATTAATATTTAGCGAGTGTAAAGTCAAAAATTTGGTGTTTAAAATGCGTTTCTGTCTTGTTTTTTCTGCCTGCTTCTCCGGTTATGAGTCAGGGACACGATTATCAAGTCTAGAAATGGACCAGGAACCAAATTTGATATGCCAGTCTGGCGCATATGTTTACACTCTACAGTGTTGTAAAGTGGTTTACACCAATTGTTAGTTTGCCCATAGAACATTATGGAGACTTAATTTTTTCATAAATATTAATCGTAATATCGGAACAATATCAAAATTACGAATCTGACCAAAATTTTCTTTACACTAGGTGTTTACATGAAGTTTACACTACATATGTATTTATCTTCGTTTTTGAGCATTCCAGAAACCTAATTTTTTCCTGGAGTCTAAAAATTTTCAAAGGATCAAATGTGAGACGTCACGTAGGCGCGTTTGTTTACATCCAACAGTGATGTAAAGTAGTTTACACTCATTGTTTATTTGTCCTCAGACCATTGTAGAGACATAATTTTTTCATGAATGTTGATCATAATATCCGAGTAATTTTTTACACTGCATGTTAGCCTTTGTTCTAGAGCATTGCAAAAACCGAAATTTTTTCCTGAGATCTAAAAATTTACAGGGAATGAAATATATACGTCAGTTGGGCGCGCTTGCTTACACTCAGCAGTATTGCAAAGTGGTTTAAACCTAATGTTTATTTGTCTTTAAAACATTATGGAGACTCATTTTTCCATAAATGTTGAAAGTAATATCGGAGCAATATCAAAATTACGAATCCGACTAAAATATTCTTTACGCTATGTGTTTGTGTAAAGTTTACATTACGTGTTAACCTTAATTCGATAGACTTGCAGAGACTTTGTAACTGAAGTCAAGAAATTTTCAAGGATTCATATGTGAGACATCAATTAAGTGAGTTTGTTTACCCTCAAAAGTAATCTAAAGTGATTTAAAAATTATGTTCAAGTGTCCTTAGATCATTGAAGAGATGTAATTTTGTCTTAAATGGGTTGCATTAAAGTTAAATCCTTCTTAGCCGTGTTTATAATATGTTTCACAAAATCTTGCACATGGAGAGCAATCGTTTAATTGATGTAAATTGCCTGCAAAAGTGGTTTAAAATGAACCAGCAATCACACTACTGTGCACAGAAGTCGACAAAGATATGCAGCTTTATTGTAATCATGTACATTAATAAGCCGTAAATCGGAAATACACCATTTGGAATGGAAAAGACTGCAGTTAATGAATACATATGTTAAACTTATTATCATAGGTAGCGCGATAGCGCTACCTATAATATACTTGGCCATCCTTTTTCTTATATGTTTATCACAGCGAGTGCGAAATTTGTGTCCCCCCTCACAGCAACAACGGCACACACCTGGGAGGTGCGGTTTTTTTTAATCGATGGATAATTAAAAAATTCGATGCCGCGTGTTTTTTTCTTTTGTTTACACTCAATACTGAGTTAGCAATGAGCGTGTAAAGTGTAAAGCAAAAAATCAAATAATTTGCGGAGGGCCAATGTTTTTTTAAAAATGTTGCCCCCAGCTGTAGATTACGAATCTGACCTTAAAATTACTTTACACTCAATGGTTGTTGCACAAAAAGTGTAAAGTATACGTGTTTTTTACTCTTTGCGTGTCCTTCAGCTTATCTAACTCAATTTTGGTTTCTGTGCAGTCCAATCGGTTCTATAATGTAGAGGGTTGCAAAATCTCAAATCGATTTTTTTCTTTCTTATAACGCAATATTTCTTGATCTGTGATCGTTTTAGTGTAAAGGGTTCGAGACGAAAAACGATATCTCTTCAACTACTCCGCTAAGTAGGCGGAACATGCTAATTATGCTTAAAAGGTGCCCTGACCTTAGCGTTACAGATCCCAGTTTATTTTGTTTTATACACCCAATATTGCGGTATTAGCACAAGTGTAAAGTTTACACCGAGAAGCATTTTTGCGCCCAGAGCGTCGTGGATGATGAATTTTTTTAAAATGTTCTCCGTAAGGTCAGAATAACGAATCTGACCTTTAAACTTTTCTACAGCCAGTGTTTGTTGAGGTATAAAGAGGTGAACTTTGAATTATACCTACATCTATTTTCTAATGCCGATAGATAACTCCGTATTGCATATTTTTGATCAGATTTTTCGTATTTCAGAGGTTTTTGACTCGTCTTTAATAAATAATTATTTTTATCATCATAAATGCACTATTCTTAAACTTCAGTAGAATGATGAATATCTTTCAAAATAGGATAATCAAGCTGAAATCTGCTGATATGTCGAGTTGGCGCAGTGGTTGACAACTCCGTTCTCGGATGCGGTATTAAACAAAGAATGATGGGTTCGAATCTTCTGAATGCTGACTTTTTTCATTTTTTTTAATTCTTTTGGCAAAACCATGTACTTCATTTGACTCATATATCTATTTAGGTTCTGCAGATAACACTTTTTTGTTTTTTGAATTTCGCCTCAGTTCTCGAATGGGAGTGTAAAGAGTGCGAAAATCTGGGGGCGAAAAGACACATTTTGGCCGAGTTTTCGACATGTTTATGTCTGCCAACAACTCCAGTTATAGTTTTAGGAAATTTTTTCTGACAGAAATGTACTTCGGATCAAGGGCTATCTTGTGCTTACCAGCAAACTTTTCTACAATCAATACGCAGTTAGTACCAGGGTTTTAAACTTTACTCTCTAGTGGATGAGTAAAAAAACAGATTTTGTCCAAGATTTCTCTGCCAAAAGTTGGGGTTAATTAAATAAAATAGAAATAAAGTAACTTCTAATGGCTACACGTCGAAGCGAGCCGCGTTCAAAAAAACGTTATATTGAGTTGTTTATGGGGTGTAAAGTTCGAAATCTGAGGTGTAAAGTGGGCGAAAAAAACAGGTTTTTTCGTATTTTGATTGATGAATCATATCAAATATTTTGCGGAACATAAGTTTGGCACATACAAACCTACTACAATCAAAGGGCAACAAACTGGCCCGAACCGAATTTATTTACATTCAATGGGCGTTAGGTTCAGATTTTTAAAGTTTACAATGTGGTGGACAGTGGAAAATACGTGTTTGTACATTTTTTGTTCGCCACTTTCTCTGTTCAGAAGTCGGGCGAGGTCGAATAGGATAAAAATAAAGTAAAATTCTAGTTTTTTTTCTACGTAAAATCAGAATTGGGAATCTGACTGTTAGTATTCTCTACACTTAGTAGTTTTGTAAAGTTTGCACAATTCATTTGTTGTTAATATGTAGTTTATACTACAAATTTATTTTACTACCGAATCTGAGCGTTAGTGTTCCTTACACTTGATATTTGCGTGAAATTTTGGAATTTTTGCCGAAAAACTTTGTTTTTTAATTTACCAACATCCCACCTTTTCAATTTTCTTAAAGTTTAAAATCTTTTACAATTCTCTTCATAATTTAATGGTAGGTTTAAACTTTAAGTTTCTCTTGGTTTACAACTCTCGCTTAGCAAGCTCATTTTTCAAAACTTTTTCATAGTGATCAATCGCGTTTAGTTCGGAATTGGTGGACGGCCCTTATTTTATTACTCGGCTTAAATAATCCAAGTGACTGTCTTTTGATTATTTTCTTTATCGCAAATTCAAACACCCAAATTTCAATTTAAAAATCATAAAAATTATTTCATAATTTTTATGTAAGATGACTGGCTGGTTGAGAGCTCTTTTTTGTTGTTTTCATTGTTCATTGTGCTCGTAGGAACCAGAAAAGAAATAGTTTTTCGCCATAGGTATTCTCTGGCGAAAGCAAGTTAACAAAGCTTTTTGCGTTAATTATTATTTTGGTCCGAAATAGGTCAACTGACCTAGGGCAAAATTCCGGGGTTACTTAATTACTACTGCGTTAGGTTTTTAGGGCATAGCTGCCAATAGCTCCGTCAGGTACGGACGAATTTAGGTCCGAGGAGTTTGAGACCGTAGTTATTGAGGGTCGTGTGGTTGAGTCCGGCGTTTCGCCCTAGCAACCTGACCAGCGCTAAGTGTAGCCAGGTACTTAAGTAAGTCCCGTAGGTACGTTATATGTCGTTTCCAAGTTAATTTAAATGTGGAACGACCTCTATAACTTACAGGACTGTTTAGAATGTAACATATATTTACTATAGCTAATAAAAAATAGTAAACTTTATACTTCCGACAATCAAGAGCATATCTAACTCAGTTTTAAATTCTATGCAGTCTGATTGATTTCAAAAGGTAGACGGTTATAAAATCTAGGGAGTCTTTTTTTAAAACAATATTTTTTAAATTTAGAGGCAATTAATTTATGTTAAGAACAATATTGTTTTCCGCGTTCTTGGACTGCTGTCATTATTGTGGTATGTTACTGTATGTGTTTGCTGACTGATGCACTGAAATCATGCTAATTAAAAGTAGGGTACTAGCAAAGAAAAATGCTCCGATGGAACAAAAAAGATGAATATACTTGGAATTGTGGATTATTAAGGATGTAAAAGGAGGGGACTAGGAAGAATCTACCTAAAGTCGCAAAATCTGCTAAAAATCACACTTTCTCTAAGCAACGCAAAAAATCGAAGTATATTCTGCGGCCTCTAAAAAGTGTCTTTTTTAAATAATTTTCAAAATTTCAGATAATAAACGAAATCTATAATGTTTCCTTTTTTAAATTGCTGGCAAGTAGCAACACTGACTAGCTTCGTATCCTGATTGAAAGAAAACTTAGTGGTATTGTATTTAAAGTTGTTTTATTTTGCTATGAGCATTATAGCAAGCAAAGCAGGGGCCGATTGATTAGTGCACACAATCGTTACGGGCATGCTAGTGTACCTACATTTAGTCTGTTTCAAGTCAACTCACGCGTTTCCTACTGTTTTGAACCAACAATTCCTGCAATTGTTTTGGATGCATCGATGTTTGCTATTTCATTCAATTGGCTTAGAAAGACTGTTACTCGATATCATTTCCCATAGCTGCTGCATAGCTAACGTGCTGCTTTTTCAATCATTTTTATGGTTAAATATTTATTCTACTGTGTTAACCGCAGAATATACTTCGATTTTTTGCGTTGCTTAGAGAAAGTGTGATTTTTAGCAGATTTTGCGACTTTAGGTAGATTCTTCCTAGTCCCCTTCTTTTACATCATTAATAATCCACAATTCCAAGTATATTCATCTTTTTTGTTCCATCGGAGCATTTTTCTTTGCTAGTTACATATACTCTGGTCAATTTTAAGAACTTTTTGAAGAAAATTTTTTATTTTCATCTGCTTTCTGCCTTCATTTAGCTCCATCCCATTTTTATATTCTGATGGAATTATAGGCCCTCTGAACCCCCTCCCCCACATGCACGTTTGGTTGAGATACCCGTCCACGTGTAGTCCACATCCCACAGACCCCCACACTCACGTGTCATCACACGATGTTGGCTTAAGGCGTGGTTTATGATAACATGGTCTATTTACGATAAGTGGCGAGCATAGGTGGGCAGCACCGAAATTCTGGGGTAATGAAAAATTTCTTGGGAGGGGGTGAAAAAAATTTCAAAGGTCAAAAAATGGTCTTAAAAGTGATCATTTGGTGAAAAAACACTATTTTTCGACGCTCCTCATCGAGCTCTATCCAATGGCATCAAAAAATCGCTAAAAAAAGCAGATAAAATTTTCAAAAATTGAATTCTGGGGGGTATTCCAACTTCTAGGGGGTGTATACCGCAAACCCCCCACGCCCACGTGTGAATGGCAGTCTGGGGTGCAACGCTGTAGGATATCCTATGTAATAACATAGGCGATGACGTAAAAATCTGCACCCTGAGGTAAGCTGAGGGAGCAACGTTAAAGTATGGATAAAATTCAGGACGGCTATGGGGGATGTGTAAGGGGAGGGGGCCCCCACCGCACCGCCTGTTATATCATTGTCTATCTTGCAGTGTTGTTCCTCAGGTTGCATGGTCGATCTGGGGGTGGTGTCAATAAATTGTTGTGCTAAAAAATAGCACAAAAACTAAATTTCAATCATTTTTCCGATTTCCGTACTTTTCACCTTAAATTCTCTACTTTTATATGCCGAGATGCCCTCCCACGTGCATGTCTTGTATGTATTATTTACTGTTCGAAGAAAGCACGTACACAACAATACGAATATCACGAATAAATAAGTGTTTGCTTCATCTGTCGGTAATTCAGTAGAACATAAATCGCGAAAAGTTACTAAAATTACAGTAAAAATGAAATAGGCAGCCATATAGATCAGCGAATATATCGGATATGCTGCAAATGTGATCTGTCTCGTTTGATACAGAGAAATACGATATGACAAATCGTCGCGAAAATAACAAAAAAATTCGCAGTAATTTCAAGTGATTTCTAGGCATATTATCCGTAGATGCGAAGCAGGGCGCTTCTGGGGGCAGCCTCAAAAATAGACATAAATTGACAGTCATTGCAGCAAAACATTTTAATTTTTATCATTTTCCAGGAACTTTTCCATTTAGGTCCCCTCCCATAGGTGTTCGTCTCGTCTCCACTCATTTGCATGGGGTCTGCATACTACCGAAAACTTTGCCAATTAAAAACAATTATTGATATATTTTTGTAAATTCGTGGAAAATCTTTGTCATGTTGTGAAATATTTTTGTCAAGTTGTGAAATATTTTTGTCACGTTGTGAAATATTTTTGTCACGTTGTGGAAATTTTTTGTCACGTTGTGGAAATTTTTTGTCAAGTTGTGAAATATTTTTGTCAAGTCATGAAAATTTTTTGTCAAGTTGTGAAATTTTTTTGTCAAGTTGTGAAATATTTTTACGTGCTTAAGCATAGTACTTTTGTCAAGTTGTGAAAATTTTTTGTCAAGTTGTGGAAATTTTTTGTCAAGTTGTGAAAATTTTTTGTCAAGTTGTGGAAATTTTTTGTCACGTTGTGGAAATTTTTTGTCAAGTTGTGGAAATTTTTTGTCAAGTTGTGAAATATTTTTGTCAAGGTGTGAAATATTTTTGTAAAATTTTTATATTTTGCTGAAAGTATGCAGTTTTACGAGTTTTTTGCTAAAATAATAGGAAGTCATCCATCAGACCAAAAAAAGAGAAAAAATGAGATGAAAAATATGAGTTTTAAGCACTCAATTCTGGTGTCTCAGCTTGATCAAAAGCTGTTTACACCTTAAAAAATTAAAATTGCTTCAATTCTGCATCATGAATGCAGGTTTACTGCATCCATGACCCCAGCTGGCACGACGTGGACGTATGAAGCTCGCCAGCCACGAGATAATATAAAAAACATTCTTAGCACAATGTACAAAAAAAGGAAATAGGACAGTGTATGATCGCAGGGTATAAATAACGTGTGTATTTACCGCTCGGCCAGTCAAACAAGTATACGTGCGCCCACGAACTCTTTTCAAGGAGGTAGCGCACGCACCTTTTCACTTCACCAGGCACACTGTACACCCCAACCGCCACTAACCCGGATCGCGGGGTACGGCTGAGAATGTACAACAAAACAAAATCGAAAACGAACAGAGGCCGCTACACATCGCCGGCACTTGCTCCTCACAAGGCACGACATGTAAACGGGAAACAAAACAAAATTCAGAAAAAATAATAAAGGTATACACGTGTCCACGAACCTGTTTCACCAGGGTAACACGTGCACCCTACAATCAAAAGCCGAACGGTAAAGTACAATAATCGGGGACCAAAGAACGTTTATCATACACAACCCTATAATCCTTTTTGTACACCGCGGTAAAAACGTTTCTCATATTATCCCTGAGAATTTTCTTTTCCAAAACGGTCTTTATGATCTCGTTTCCTGAACAGAAACCGATGACCATTTGTTTCATGATATCGAAATCGATCTCTTTTCTAGTGTTGAACGTTAAACGGAACCCCCGAATTTTATGAGTCTGATTTACGATATTTTTCCCGTCAATAGTAACCCTGTATGCGTAATTTTTTGGCCCTCCCGCTACGAATTCACAAATGTAAGCCCCATCCCCATAACCGCTAAGCTCGTCGGTCATATCGCCCAAGTAACGGCCTATCGGAACCGTATAATTATCGTTTTTCCGAGTTAAATAAATAATCGAATCGGTGTCGAAATAAATTACGCGCGTGTCTAATTTTTCTAAATATGAATACAATTTAAGTCTAGCTTGTGCTGTTACATAAGAAGCTATTACGGGATTTGTGTTATTTAATGCTTCTAAAAATTCGTCTTCTACGACATAAGTTGTACATGCCATGCGCTCGCCTAAAAACTGTACAGTGCTAACTTTTTCGTAGGATCGAACATTAACTTTACAAATTTTTCCGGCTCGGTGAAATATTCGACCTGAGATAAATTGTTACGCTGACCGAATTTTCCCCAAAAAGAATTTAACATGAGTTTAGATAAAGCGCGCATACCTGAGTTTTTCTCAATTTTTTGCCTGTCTAACCTTATACCCTCGACTTCCTCGTATCGTCGTATATATTCTTCTTTTTCTGCTTCCGTTGTACATCCTTTTGGCCACCCGTCCGCCTGCTGCTTTCAATCGTAGGAACGTGTTGATATATTCTGTGAAAAGCCCTCCCTCTTTGGTCGTTGGGTCGTATTTTTCGATTTCTGTATAGTGCCAAACTTCGTGGATTTTTGATACAGTGTAGCCTTTATCGATCGCTTTGTACAGTTCTAGGGAAACCCAGGCGCCTGTGATTGATCTTTCTTCGTCTGAATGCTCACAGACGTCCTGCTTTTCAAAAACACAGGTCCGGCAGAGGGGGAATAATAATTTGCCGTCGTGTCGAAAAGGTAGGACTGGGTGGTACAAACCCCGAGGGGGGACGACTGTACATTTAATAATACCATTATACGGTTTATCATACAACGAAACAAAATTTTCAGTGATAATTACAGGGTGTTTTAAAGGAAATTCGCCCGTTTTACATACCCAAGGATACAAACTACATACATCTGTATAGGAAATTTTTTCGCCTTCTTTACATTCATGATACAACTTTACAGCGTTTGTACGACCGCCGTAAAATGCTTCTCTCGGCGATAACGGAGTTACAAAATTTACAGAATCGAAAAAACGTTTCATATTTACATTTTGTTCAAGCTCTCGCTTCAGTTCACATTCCCATTTTTCTACAACTGTATAACCCAAATTTTCTAACGCTTTACGTCTATCTACAGTAGCCTGATAGGCTTCCTCGAACGTTCGATTATCTAGAGTTCTCTGCTTTCTATTTACAATATTACATTTTGTACAACCGTGATAGTAACAGCCGTTGAATTCGTAGATTGTGTTCCCCGAGATCCCGTCGACTTTAAACCGCCCAATTTTTACCTCACCCCCGTCCAATTTATGTCGAATGCGAATATTTTGAGTTTCCGAAAGCCATTTTAACCATTTTAATGCTATAATTGATTGATTTTCTTGAGACCGGTACCCGTGAGCTGGAACAATGCCAATACGTTCTGGTTTGAGGAAGTTTTTACGAAATACGTGATTACAGGCCGAAGCTATTGTTAAACTGACTAGAAAAGGATCTACGCCTGTTTCGTCAATGAAAATTTGACGAAACTTTAAACAACAACGTCTTAAAATATCTACATCGGAATTACAGTATTCTACAAGCTCTTTCTGTAAATCGAAGGGTTCGTTTTTTGCTTTTTCAGTTTCGTACCATTTGAAAAATTCCTCGCGCGCCTCGTCTTTCATAGTGTTGGGTGAGTAGTGCTCGGAATCGGGTAGGGGGCCGATATAATGTAATGGATACTGGTTCGATCAAACGTGTGGCAAGGAAAAACGATTATAATGTGGACAATCTATGCACTAGTGAAAGACACCGGAGTCCGTTCCGGAACGAGTTACACACGTATGCAGTCATGTTTTTCTTTCTTTCATAAAGAGTTCATTCGACTCGATATTATCAACGGTCATCATTATTTCTCTTCCGCTTAATGTTCAAGTAATGAGTTTAACCCTTATTAGGCCTGTTTCCCAAATAGTCTGTATGGCCGGCCGTTTGTTCAGACTTATATCGACTGATTACATATATTCGGTATATATTAAATATATTGAGGTTGTCGAAATTAAGGGATATATTACGGACACAAAATTACGTTCCTTACTTCGACTAATCAACCCCGAATTCGTCAAACTCACCGGTAATTTTTATTGAGTAATGTTCTCTTAAAATTTTCTAAACCGACCCCAACTCATTAAAGGTTTCAAAAATCGGAACAGCAACTATGTACATACGACGAATAATAAAGCTTTTCCTGAAACGACAGGCCAGAGACAAATCGATTTGGACGAAAAAATTCGTTTTCCTAACGGTTTACTACCCTACGATATAAATAAATTTATATACAAGATTTTAATTACACAATCGTACGTTGGAGTAGAATTTTGAATCCGCTCGAAATTCAGCTACGTAGCTTCGACGCATTCTTTGACGTTCGTAATCTTATCTCAAGTTTCGAAAATTTTACGCGTTTAAATGAGTTGACTATAAGTTTTTCGGAAAAGAGTTTAGACATTACTTTACGCGTAGGATGATTTTTTAGAATTCCTTAGCACGTACATAACACAAAACTTTATTATTAATTTCTCTTCGCGCCAGCTAGGGTTTTAAGATCGATTTAGATTTCAAGATTTTATTTTGCCGTATTACAATCGATGTGAATACTGGGAATTATTGTTGACACGACGGAAAAATGGCCCTTTTTGGGCATTTATTAATTGTATCGATCACGATGGTTTGAAATTACGTAACGTAATGGCGTAATTTTCCGAAATAAAACATTGACTGAAAATTTGGGTGTTCTTGCTGTGATTATATGGGTATATACGTCACATACTTATTTAATACGCGTAAAGGGAAGCGTGGGGGGACGCCTTGTCAGTCATTTAGATAACATCATAAAAAATGCGATTTTTGTCGCTTTTGTCGATTTTAATTTATTTCCAACCTATTTTATGCAATTTATGCGCTTATTGCTCGTGCAATATACCCGAAAAATCGCTACTATGTGAAATTACTCCTGATTGGTATACGTTTGACGATGGCGGCCAAGTAGAAAGTTTTCCGATTCCTAAAAATGTTAAAATACTACAAAGACGTCGTTTTTAGATGATCAACGATATCTTTACAAACCTGGTTTACACACCCACCACCCCGGTGCAACAGTTCGGATCCCATGCTTTCATCTCGAACATCTTTTTTTACCAGCCTAGTAACACTACAATCAACCTGCTGTGGCCTCAACACCGCGATCCCAACAACCTACATACAAAAAAGTAAGAAAAAAATGATTCGGTGCTTATTGAAAAATTGATAAACATTTTGATTTAAGTTCCACAACTACCCAATTTTCCACCCAGACCACTGCTCAACCTATCTCCACTGCCCCGAAATCACTAGTTACAATGGTTTTCACCGGCCAGACCCCCCAAGAACGCCCCAACTGGACACCCGTCATCGCCACTGCCTCGATTTTTGCTTTTTTAATTTTTTAATAATTATGTATTTATGTATTCGTAATTCTCGCACTAACGATTTGCCTCAAGTAGCCGAGGAAATATAGTTGTTTCCTTTATAGCTTTAAAAAAGCTTAATTTATATTATTTACTTTATTCTGTGTCTTGACGATTGCGTTTGCCTCTCGTGACGAACGCTTGATTCACAGCGTCTGCCAGCGTTAGATCGGACGGAAAAAAGCCCTCAGCTGCTGGCTGGAGAAGACCGCCGACGGATTTCTTTCTAGATGTGTTAGAAAGCGGTCCCAATCGGACCAACTTGGCCCTGCGCCAGAAATCGCCAATCAGCCTAGGGTCTACGTTTTATCTTTTTTTCTGTTTTTTGTCTTATTGATCGATTTCTATAATTTTGGTAAAAAACTCGTAAAACTGCATACTTTCAGCAATATATAAAAATTTTACAAAAATATTTCGCAACATTACAAAAATATTTCACACCTTGACAAAAATATTTCACAACTTGACAAAAAATTTTCACAACTTGACAAAAAATTTCACAATATGATAAAAGTACTATGCTTAAGCACGTAAAAATATTTCACAATTTGACAAGAAATTTTCACAACTTGACAAAAAATTTTCACAACTTGACAAAAATATTTCACAACTTGACAAAAAATTTTCACAACGTGACAAAAAATTTTCACAACTTGACAAAAAAATTTCACAATATGACAAAAGTACTATGCTTAAGCACGTAAAAATATTTCACAATTTGACAAGAAATTTTCACAACTTGACAAAAAATTTTCACAACTTGACAAAAAATTTCCACAACTTGACAAAAAATTTTCACAACGTGACAAAAAATTTTCACAACTTGACAAAAAATTTCACAACTTGACAAAAAATTTTCACAACGTGACAAAAATATTTCACAACGTGACAAAAATATTTCACAACTTGACAAAAAATTTCCACAACGTGACAAAAATGTTTCACAACTTGACAAAAGTACTATGCTTAAGCACGTAAAAATATTTTACAACTTGACAAAAAATTTTCACAACTTGACAAAAAAATTTCACAACTTGACAAAAAATTTTCACAACTTGACAAAACATTTTCACAACTTGACAAAAATATTTCACAACTTGACAAAAATATTTCACAACTTGACAAAAATTTTCACAACTTGACAAAAAAATTCCACAACGTGACAAAAATATTTCGCAACGTGACAAAAATATCAATAATTGTTTTTTAAACGGCAAAGTTCTCTGTAGTATGCAGGCCCATGCAAATGAGTGGAGACGAGACGAACACCTATGGGAGGGGACCTAAATGGAAAAGTTCCAGGAATTGATAAAAATTAAAATTTTTTGCTGCAATGACTGTCAATTTATGCCTATTTTTGAGACTGACGGCTGACCCCTAAAGCCGCCCTGCTATGCATCTACGGATGAGATGCTCAAAATGATTAAAAACACTTGAAATTACTGCGAATTTTTTTGTTATTTTCGCGACGATTTGTCATATCGTATTTCTCTTATGTGAAACAAATCACATTTGCAGCATATTCGATATATTCGCTGATCTATATGGCTGCCTCGTTCATTTTTACTGTAATTTTTAGCAAAATTAGTTGTACATCATTCGTGACTTGTTGTGTATGTGCTTTCTTCGAACAGTAAATAATACATACAACAAAGCATGCATGCGGGAAGCATCTCAGCAAGGAAAATTTCTAGATAAAATAGGGCGAAAATCGGAAAAATGCTTGACCAGATACATAATTTTTATGCAGGCACGTAGATCTGGGGGAATGGGGTCCTGACCCCTCAAAATTCAGAAAAATCGGACTTTTTAGACGTTATTTTTGGTCTTTTTGGGTATAGTCCTCCCAAATCAGTGCTGGTCCCCCAACAGCTAGCCACGTGCCTGTTCTATGCCATTTTAGCATTTTTTGGCACACCAACTGATACCCCCAGATCGACCATGCAACCTGAGGAACAACACTGCAAGATGGACCATGCTATAACAGGCGGCGCGGTGGGAGCCCCTCCCCTTACACACCCTCCTAGCCATCCTGAATTTTATCCATACTTTAACGTTGCACCCTGGGATGACGTCAGGGTGCAGATTTTTACGTCATCGCCTATGTTATAACACAGCCTATCCTACAGCGTTGCCCCCCAGGGTCACGGCCATTACTACTCACGATGTTGGCTTAAGGCGTGGTTTATGATAACATGGTCTATTTACGATTAGTGGCGAGCATAGGTGGGCAGCACCGAAATTCTGGGGTAATGAAAAAATTTCTAGGGAGGGGGTGAAAAAAATTTCAAAGGTCAAAAAATGGTCTTAAAAGTGATCATTTGGTGAAAAAACACTATTTTTCGACGCTCCTCATCGAGCTCTGTCCAATGGCATCAAAAAATCGCTAAAAAAGCAGATAAAATTTTCAAAAATTGAATTCTGGGGGTATTCCAACTTCTAGGGGGTGTATACCGCAAACCCCACGCCCACGTGTGGTGGCGAGGCGAGCCTCGTATCGAAGTTAGTTTTTGTATATTTTCTTTCAGAGAGTTTTGCTTCTGCTTTACGCTTTTTAAATTTAGTCTTACTTAAATAAACTAAATAAATAATAGAGTCGAATTTAATTCAATGAAAGCAACCAAACTTTTATGCTTGTTTGATGCTGCTTTAGGCCGATAGTGCGCCTATGCACAAAAGTCGAGAAACCATGGATTTTATCCCGATCTCAATGCAATTGAAAATGTTTGGCATCAATTGAAAGAATTTCTTCGAGGAACGGTAAATCAAACAATCTTGAGGAGCTTGTTAAAGGCATCAAGCGATTCTGGGACAAGCACATGACCGTTAAGCAATGTCGACGCTACATTGGACACGTGGTGAATGTTATTCCGCAAGTTATCGAAAACAGCGGCGGACAACTTTGTCTCAGGGTCTAAATCTTGCATTTTTATGAATTTATGAACTTTGAAGTTTTGATAGTATCGATATGGTTTGTTGCCTTAGAGAATAAATTTAGGAAAAAATCTACGTAGAACTTTATTTTTTGCCGAAAGGTTAAAAGTTTTGACAGCATAAGTAATTTTAACTATCAGCTCATTTGTCCTTGCATAAATCCTATAAATTATCAACTTGAATACTCGGATGAAAAATGAAGAAATTTTTATTTCCAGCCGTTCGCCTGAAGTTTTGATTTTTTTGTAGTACCTTTGCTTAATACGCCTACGCCTATCTTGTATAATCTAAATTTAATTTTCAGATAAACACGATTTTTCAACAGAAATTTTCCGATTTCGAATTTTTCTGTAGGTACCACAATCGATTCTACCCACATGGCGGAAAATTCATTTGCGCGTCATCTATGAATTTGGCATTATCTATTATTAAGTTGAAATCTAACTCTGTCAGAGTGTACTTACGTACTTCGGATCCGCTACTATGCATTGTGTACAATTGTATGTGCAGAGATAGGTATGTATGTAGGTACTAAAATAATATTTGTTATACTGCGAGCGACTGATATCAAAATAAGCTTGAGTTGACAAATTGCACGAGTGTCATGGGCTACCTCAAGTTGCCTCAGAAATCTTATTTATCGATCTACTGGTGCGCATCTGGTCGGTCGGATCGGTAATTAGTCGGAATTGGAACGGATTATTTCTAATAAAATCTTAAAATTGACCAAAAATTTTAGAATTCATAGTTTGCGATAAAATGAAAGTTTTCCAATCCTCATGCATTTCTGACCTTAAATTCGAAGTAAACAGAAAATTTTTCTCTTATCTTTTTCTGTCTAACCATATTAACTCGTTTGACGTCCTTCAAGAGTATAACATTGGATAAAAAAGTTCTTCAACCGCCTGATTAAATTTTAAGATTATCTGATATGATGCGTAATAGTCGACTATAATTATGAACCCACGAAATTTATAGCATCTGATTAGGGTATACATGTATTGTTCCTAATTACATGTGTTTCGCCATTCTTACAAGAAGTATGCGATTTGTTCGTGTTGGCGTCAAAGACAATAAATACCTATAGTCTGTTTCACATAACTTCGTGCATAAATTCAAAGAATTTTCTATCAACAGTAAGCAAATGGTCACGATAATTATATATCAGATCAATGCTATAATCGCAAAGCTGTCAGCTTATTGTCGGAGGAAGTTATAAAATTTATGCACGAAGTTATGAAAAACAGACTATAGCATAGAACAACAATCATTATTTATTACAGCTTCAGCGAGTAGGCATTAAATAGTATAATTTAATTTGGTATTGTCTGTTGGTATTATCGCTATGCTTACCTAGTATAACATACATATGTACCTATATTAGAAGAGAACTAAAAATTATGCGGATACACGCAGTATAAGTGTAAATGTAGGAATTAATACATGTCAATAACACACAGCCATACAGTATGCGTTTTAATTGTTATGTTTCAATTGCAGACGGTACTTCTACCTATGTACCACTGGCGTTATTATACACTACCTACTAACCTATGCCACGCCAGACACTATTACCATCACCACCAAACGCGGGACGTTCATTTTGTGGCGGGTTAATTGTAATGCAACGAAAGCATTATGTAAATATCTCATATAATTTTTGCATACATTTTACTAAATTTGTAAGATAGCATGTTTTTCGCATCTGCATGTGTTTTGGAGACACTTAAAATATGCATTCATAATTAATCGCCGTTTTCATAGACAAATATCTCTAGCAGTAGACACAAAGAAAATCGTAGTTGCACAACAGTTAGACATAGAAATGCACCAAAAGTAATTAGGAGTATAGATGTACAGTAAGTACGGATTGCACAATAGGTCGTTTTCCACCCCACCAAAAAAGAAAACACAATAGAACTTTTTTGAGTCGTCAGATGACAGGAGCTGGAGAAAGAGGATGGAGAGGACAGGACCAGCAAGGATTTGGAGTGGACACCAGCTGCATGAAACAGAGAGCGACATTGCTTTTTCGGATTCATTTTTACTGCTCGTACTGGTCGAACCTGGCATAGTTTTGGGAATAAAATAGCGGATTGGATTTGAAGAATAGGCCCATCCCATTGCAGGGGGCGAGTTGTGTGGGGGCGAGTCGTGGGGGGCGAGCTGTGTGGGGGCGAGTTGTGGGAGGGGCGAAATGTGGGGGGGGCGAATTATCCGCAAACCAATTTCTGGGAGGGGGGGGGTATTTTGGTTCCTCAGGGGGGGGGGTGCGGGTACACCCAGGTGTGGTGTCAACTTCACCTCCGCCTTTGTGAAATTACATCGCAGATTGCAAGTATAAACGCTCAACATCATACCCATAATTTAATTGAGTTTTAAAATCCAATCTATGCATATTTATCAGAGCTGTCAAAACTAACTTGCCTCCTAATAAGCATTTCACTTGCTTGAAGAAAAGTCTTTTTTACCAATAAGATTGATAGGTGCATAGTCAGGCACTGCTGCTCAGCAGCAACTACTGGTTTTTTGATTCTCAGTA